>JBBPTO010002649.1:0-10184 GCA_038094155.1 Pulveroboletus cf. aberrans
CCCTGCCAGTGATTTGGAGGCATGTCTCAGAGCATGTTCAAGGCCCACCATCTGCCATGACCTTGGGAACAAGTGCTGGCACAGGCCAGTACTGCCCTCAGCCCAAGACTTTCAAGCTTGGGGATGGGACTATACTCACATTCACTACATCTGAGATTCCAGACCCCCCTGCAATCTCAACCATATTTCTGAATGTTGCAAGACTGAATGCTGAGTGGGATAATACCTCACCTGCATGGTGTGGTGAGGCATACCTCTGCATCAAGAATTGACCCATTGCTGTCAAGTATTGGCCTGAGGTTTACTGCTACATGAGGGACCTACAGAGGAAGAAGCAATGGAAGGGCACTAAGAACAACTGGTGCAAGTGGAAGATAGGTTGTTCTCATTGTTATTGCCCTTTTGCTGGTTAGAACTTGGACTGACAAGCCTCTTCTGTTCAGGCTGTGGTTGAGTGATATCATCAAGGCACCCCTGAGGAATTCTGGCAGGAGTTCAGCCAGGATGGCCATCAGATGAGCTTTACAGCTATTGACAAGAAGTTGTGGACTATTTGAAAGGAGAAAAATGAGCAGCTGGCCGCAGAGGAGAGATTAAAGTCTGGTGGGTCATTTGATCAGCTGTTCACTTACCACAAGGGAGGAGAGGTTCATGTCCTCTCCTGCCCATCTGCAATTGTAAAGTAGCTGGAGCTGGTGGGTGGTGGTGAAAGTGAAATCATTGGAAATGGATGAATGATGTGTGGTAGCTGCTGAATCATGTACATATACTTACATACAGCTGTTTAATTCTGGTTTCACAGTCCAGTAGTTGAATATACATGGCACACACATATACAGTGGCTCAAAAAAGTGTCCCAATGTTAGTGTATTTTTGAGGGATTAATTAATTGCCAGAGATAGCAAATTAATAAGGCCAAATGCTTGTAGAATGAAAGATAGTACTTACTCTGGGCATTCTAACCCCACTTGGATCATGTGATTCAGTTGTCATGCCACTGAGATATAGCTATTTTAAAATAACATGTCATTGGAATACTTATTTGTGCATCATTTCAATTCTAGATTTTTAACATTTAGTGTGTTCTCCTTTGGCTCTAGTCACTGTCTCTAACCTCCTATGCATGTTTTCTTTGACACTTCTCAATCTCAGTCTTTCTCCACTCCACTTAAATTCTTTTTCAAAGTTCTCACACTTCTTCTGATGTTCTTGGGTAGCTGTTGAGCTTTTTTTTCAGGATTTTCCAGAGATGCTCAGTAGAGCTAAGGTCTGGAGATTGTGCTGGCAATTCCAGAAGCTTGATTTCATGAGAGTAAAGCCAATTCTGAGCTCTTTTGAAGGAGTTTTTGAGGTCATTATCCTGTTGAAAGATAATGTTCTTCTCAGATATCACAGAGTTTTCCATGCTTGAAAGCAGATTGTTCTTCAAAATGGAGACATACTGCTCAGCACTCATCTCACTCTCTATCTCTGCCAGAATCCCAACACCATTCCAACCCATACATTCCTGAACCATTAAAGAACCCTCTTCAAACATTACTGTCTCTTGAATCACTCTGTCCTGCAAAAACTCTCCACACATACTTTCTTCCATCTGATTCAAGTCTATTAATCTTGGCCTCATCTGATCAAATGACTCTATTTCAGTCCTTCACAGTCCAGTTTTAATACTTCAAAGTAAAGGCTACCCTTTGCTTTTTATATTTGACAGATTAAAAAGTTTTTTTTAATACTATAGCCATTATAGAAGCAGACTTAAGCACATTGCATCGATCAATCTCTCCAAAATGTACTAACATTAAAACACTTTTTTGAGCCACTGTACACTTATACAATCCAATCATACATACATGTACATGCATAGTCAGAACCATTATATACAGAACATGTCAGTGTGATACACAATCAGATTCACTTGTTGAACTAGCCCAAACTTCAATGCACATACATATTTCTACCTAAGCACAAAGGCAGGAATGACCACAGTGTGAACACTTCACCATAGGATGCCTGTTGAGATTGAAGAACTGATTCTGAGGTTCCATTGGCTCATCACTGTGTGAAATGAGATACTTGACAATGGTGAGGTTTGTCAGCTCCTGACTCCACCCCCCCACTCACAAATTCTTCTCAGTGACCATCTGTGATTAATGTGAAGGTACTGGCAACCACCTCAATGGAATGAATGTGTGCCATATGGTGCAGGATCAATGCCAATGTTAAGAAGGTTGTTATGAAACAGCTCAAGGAATTGTTCAGATATCTGCCACAATATAATGTGTGTGAATCATGATATATATGATAAAATGAGCAGAGGCCTACCATGGATACATTGGCTTCATTTACCTGATCATCAGAAGCAATCTTGCAAAACAAGTATCCTGAGGTGATTTGGGATGCAGCCAGCCACTCAGCCAGGGCCTGGACAGCACAAAGATGGGCCTCTGATTCATGTGGAGCATAAAGATGAAAAGGCTTGATCTCTATGGATAGGTGAATGGGCCAGTTGAGTTTAGTCAAGAGCAACAAGTGTAAATTACACAGACTCACCTCCATGTTGATGAGTTTTGTGAAATGGAAGGTGGATAACTATACCATCCTCAAAAAATTCCAGATCATGCACCTGTATTTTCAAAACCTCATCTGACCACAAAAGACAAAGAAGAGCAGTGGTATACACTGCCTGAAGCAGTCTGCAAGCATGACCTCCTCCCCAGTTATGAATTTGCTCCTCTTCAGAACTTGCTAGAAAAGGTATCAGTGGTTAATGGATCACCACCCACAACATACATGTACATTATACACACCTTTACTTTCACCACTGTCAGTGGCCTTGTATGGTTGAATTTCCCACAGGCTTGACTGATGATTATAGTGGTAAAGCTTATATAGCAAATCCTAAAGAGTCAAATTTCAAGGTTACCATTTTTTCTTTTCTAATGTTTTTCAAGTATAAAGCCAATGAATCACTGATGTGACTGCACATGCACTAATGGCTACCTCTCCCTGCTGTATCTGTTGATCACTGAGAAAAGTTTAGTTAGAATATATATATACAAAAAAGAAAAGAAAAAAAACTAACCTTGTGATGGTGCAATGCACACATGTATGAGGACACCTGTGTGAAAACAGATGGGTTTCCCAGCATATGATTGAATACCTCTGATTGATGCCAGGGCATATCATCAAGCCCATGAAGGTGCCCAAATGCATATGTCATTGCTGCATGCATTTTCTGTGCATGACTATATGTTCCATGCTCTGTTGACCATAGCCTGGTAGAGCCATCTTGAAAGTCAATAGAATCACATCTATTACATTTGATTGAATTAGCATGAGATCACAAAAGATGAATGAATCATGTTTGTGTACACACTTGCTCATAATCCATGCCACAATAAAAAAGGGTGCCATGAAATGGGAAGTGCTTGAGAAAAATGGCTTTCCACTTTGAATCCACTTCATTTCCCTAAGGAAGCTCTCACAGCCTTGCATGAGTCTACCTCACCACATAGTCAATAAAGTTGTCTTCAAATGAAGAAGCCCCTTACTTACTGCTTATACTTTGTATCAGTCTCCTCACTCACCCCTTTTGAGGCCTCCAGCAGTGTTGCCTGTAATTGAGCAAACTGTGAGCCTGAACTACTCACATCCTGAGCTGCCTTCTTAAGGGGAAAGCCCTCTTGCTCAGCAATCAAATTATCAGAGATGTTCTGATAGTCCAATGGTGATGCTCCAGCTGCAGGGCTTTCAGACATGCCTTGCATGATCTCTGAGAAAGCCTTGTAATCAAAGAATTGAGAGGAGATGAGCTCCATTGTAATGGGTTGGCCTTCAGCTGGGTGGTGGATGAGAGGAGGAAGAAAGAGGGGATCAACAATGATGTCTGAGCCTTCACAGCAACATGCTGACTCAGGGGCAGTACAGCCTGATTAATTCAGGCTATCCTGGGCACATATTTCACACAGGAAGCAGCTGGGAGGACCCCAGTAACTGGGGAGAAAGGGCACAAACTACTTAATAAACCTACATTAACTGCTGTAAGGTGAGGTTAGCATTATCAAACCAGAGCCAATGAAACTAGTGCTGAAAACTGTCTCACTTCCCCCTGATGAAACTGTCTTCCTCCCACCAAAAACTGTCTTTTTTTCACAGCATGGCTATACAGCACAGACCCTGCCTGCCCACTCAGCCCTTCTTACAGGAAAAAAGATGGTCTTGGCTGTGTGTGACAATGGCAGGTGAGTTCACTGTGGCCTGGATTGGCAGGTAATGAAAAGACTCACCTGTCAGCTCACACTGATTTCCATCTGCAGGATTCATGGAGAGATCTCATCCCCTGATCCCTGCCAGCCTTCTTATTGTGGGATTCTGCTTGTTACCATTTCTGTGCATGCATGCATGTAGTCATCCCTGGTGAGTGCAAGTTGCTGTCCAAGTCAGGTTCAAGCCTTGCCATCCAATGTGGTGAACATGCCCTGCAAACATGCTCTTGAGAAGCACATTCACCATGTTGGGTGGCATGCAGTGGATGCAGTGGGTATGGAGTGCAGGGCAGATGCATCTCAGTTGATGCAGGTGGGTGTGGCACCAGTGGCCTGCCACCAGTTGGCCAGCATTCACATTCATTGGAGCAGGCCAGCAGTGCAGTGAGTCATGACAGTGGTGGCAGTCACAGTTTGGCAGGTCATCAGTGGTGGCAGTTGCAGTTGAGTGGGTTGTCAGCATCATAGGTCACAGGTCATCAAGGCATTTGCTTCCTTTCAGCATGGGTGGGCAGTTGGTGGCTTGAGAGGGCATGAGTCAGCACAGTCACAGAGGGTACAGTACATGGTGCAGGCCAGCAGCATGGTGATGACATGACCCACCTGAGCAGCAGCAGTTGGGCAGGTCACATCATTGTCAGTGGATGGTGTCAGGCTGGTGTTTGAGGGCAGGGTGGTGGGGGGTGGCATCTTCCAAGACCTGACTCAGGTTTTGAGTTTCTCAGCTTGCCTCCTTGTGGGCTTGGTGGCTTGGTGTGTGCACAGCAATGGCACAGCATGTCATGCCCCACTGAGTCAGCTGTAACTGCTGAGATGGTCTCATTCTCATGCTGAAGAGAGGTTGACTGACCTAAACTGCTATAGGTCTCCAAATAGGAAACCAGCAGGTCAGTAACACAAAGAAAGAAAGTGAAGGAATGAATGGTTCATCCCAGGGGAATCACAGGTAGAGAATCAGGGGAATGCAACTGCAGGGCTTACAGGACTCCTTGATAGACAACCTAGAAGAGCTCCTAATGCTTCAGACATGGCTGATGAGCACAGGACTTGATTCTTCTAGGATTAAGAGAGAAAGAGAAGAGATCCAGATATGACTGGATTGATGAGAACAGAAGGCTCAGACTTGAACTGAGTAATAGATGATTGATTAATTGTCCCATGTTGTGTGTAAAACACAACTTTTATAGTCTGGGCATACCCAAGACTCTAAATAAACATAAAGAAGGGAAAAGAGACATGAATTCAGTGTCCAGATCACAATACAGAGTGTCCGGTACATAGCATCCAGTACACTATAGGCATAGTAGAAACCCATCTGATAGACAGACTGGATAGAAAGGAAATGGATACAAAGAACCAGATACATACGAGTAGAGTGAACCAGAACCAGATTGAACATGGATAGACACAGATGCTTGCTGACTCAATGATGACCTAGTGAAAGTCAAATAGATGTAGAATGATCAGATACGGACCTAAGGAGTAATGGCTCCTTACAACACTGCAGCCCTACTTCTCTTCCCACTCTAGTGTTGCTGCAGCTTGGCTTGACTTGGTGTGGCTTGGCTATATGTGGCTTATCACATGACTTGGCTTCCAGTGACTTGGCTTGGCTTGGAGACCAGTGAGAGCCATATTTTGATTTTCACCAACTTGAGCTGACTGACAGTCAGCTCAAGCCACCTTCTTGCTGGGCCCTATCATCTCCCTCTCACTCTTGTGCTCCTGCTACTGTAAGCCATCACTCCTTAGGTCAGTATCTGGTCATTCTATGTCTATTTGACTTTCACTAGGTTATCATTGAGTCATCAAGCATCTGTTGAAGAGAGGTTGACCGACTTAGACTGCTATAGGTCTCTGGATAGGAAACTAGCAGGTCAGTAATACAAAGAAAGAAAGTGAAGGAATGATAGGTTCATTCCAGGGAAATTGCAGGTAGAGAATCAAGGGAATGCAACTGCAGGGCTTACAGGACTCCTTGGTAGTTGATCTAAAAGAGCTTCTAATGCTTCAGACATGGCTGACAAGCACAGGACTTGATTCTTCTAGGATGAAGTGAGAAAGAGAAGAGAAAAGAGATCCAGATACAACTGGATTGATGAGGACTGAAGACTCCCACTCTGAGTGAGTGATAGATGATTGATTGAATGTGTGCGAAACACAACTTTTATAGTCTGGGCACACCCGAGACTCTAAATAAACATAAAGAAGGAACATCTGATGTGAATCTGGTAACCAGATCACAATACAGAGTGTCCAGTACATAGCGTCCGGTACACTATAAGTATAGTAGGAATTCATCCGGTAGATGGACCAGATTGACAAGGAATGGATACAAGGAACCAGATACATATGAGTAGGGCGGACTGGAACTGGATAGACATGGATAGACACGGATGCTTGATGACTTGATGATAACCTAGTGAAAGTCAAATAGAGGTAGAATGACTGGATATGGACCTAAGGAGCGACAGCTCCTTACACCATTTCTCTGTTCCTCTGTATATATATCACATTATGTCTTTGTTTCCTATTTAGTTAGATCTCATGCTCTGTACCTTTCCCCATCACTGTGCAGCACAGCTCCAGTTCCTAGTTTTCTGACCTCTGTTTCATTACTCATACATTATGACTTCATTACAAATCTGATTCTCCTCCATACTATATATTCTGTACCATCTCTGCTGTACATATCCAGTCATAACATCGAATTGAGTACTTGACATTCTCTCTCTCAATCAGCTTGATGCTCAGCTCTCTGCCAAACTCCAATGGATATCATAATCCTCCTCCAAGTCTAGACAACTCAACTCCGCACCTCTGATCCTCCACAAATACAGGACCACAACACCGAGACTTGGATAGTGGCACACCACATAAGGTGAAGCCAAGGTCCTATCAATATCTCTGGAGTTCACCTGCACAACTCTAACAGGTGCACATACAGGGTAGGAGGTGGCAGACATTGAGGCTGTCCTTCATTTTAAAAATTCTGGAAACAAAAATGGGTCATTCTTCCAATCACTTCTTCATCATCTTCCTCACATTCTTTTAACATGGGGAGATCCTTGGGGTTCTTCTTCATTGTCTTCTTGATGGAAGGTCTGGGGGTGTCTTCAAAGGTGGCATTACATTTGAATGCCAAATGTCTGGGTTTTCAGCATTTGAAGCAGAGGTTTTTTTTCTGGCAGTGGTCCCATTCTTCAGATGTGAGCTTCTAGGGGTGAGGAATGGACATGATATTGACATCCATGGCATTAGGGTCTTGAGCAGGTTTCAAGTGTGAGGGGATAGCATAGGCGTAAGAAGGGGTAGTCTTACCCTTTCGCACCTCTCAGATTAGGGAAGTTCTTTCACATTGCTTTTGGAAAGAAATGGCACATTTGTACCAATCATCAATTTTGTCAGGGATGGTCTCCATAATGAGGATCTGCATGCTAAGAGGAGTGGTGATGGCTAACTGGTAAAAGGAGAAAAGGACGGTATCAGTAGCTGAGAGTCTTGCTGCATGAGCTTGAAATTCAGTGTTAAAATCCATAATGGAAGGCATTCATCATCCTTTCTTATCCTTATTCATGCAGGTGGAGGATAGCCATGCCAGGGCATCGGCTGCTTCATCTTCCCTGACAAAGGATTTTCTGAACTTCTCTTTGAAGTCAAACCATTTTCCAAATGAGTTGTCTGTGACTGCTGTAAAGATGCTAAAGGACTCCGGAGTGTAGTCCTATGCAAGAAATAGGGGTGCGAGTGTATATCTCAACCCAAGGAGATTGCAAAGAAAGGAAAGAGGACTATAGGAATGGCTTACTAGTTGTCCACAGGACACTGGAAAACAAGAGTCTGGCTTCCCCCCATTCAGTAGGGCTAGGAAACCAACTATATTTGCAGGACTTGAAGGGAACTTGTAGGGAAAAGTAGAGAAAAGACTAGGAAACCGGACTTAGAGGCTTAGGAGTGATGGTGGTAACTTGCACACTGTCTAGAGACAAAGTCCTAGGCACAAAAGTCTAATCTGGGCATACCTGAACAAAATACAGTAAAGGAAACATGAAAAAGACAAAAATCTGATTGATTCTGGAGCACAGAAATGGTTTCCGAGGTGCTGGATCACCAGGTCCAGTATGCAGGAACTCAGGTCTCAACATTGGGTTCAAAACTGACCTTTGGACTTCAACTAGCTTGACTTGGGTTGGGACAAACAGCAACAGACAGTCTTGGGTTTGATAGAAGCGCTGGATAGGGGCTGTCGGACCGTGGGAAAACTCTGAATATCACTGCAGGGAACTCCAGTTTCCTACACCACCTTCCTTCTGAAGGTTTTGACCCAGACCTGTGCTGACCCAAGGGTCATAAATAAGAGTGCAAAGGTGACCTTCTTGTTGTCAGTGTGGTAGACATCTGAGTTAACTAGAAGGTAGATTGCAATGGTGTCCAACCAGTCTTCAGAGCTGGCAGTATTGCTGTCAAAGAGTGCAGGGGGGTTGAGATTAAGCTCCATGGATTTTGAAGAAGTCACAGCTTCGTATGCTTGGATAATCTCCCAGGGTTTGGGCAGATCTAGAGGGTTGCTAGGGAAGAAAATTCTCCCAGATTGCAGCTGGGGTGTTGGCAATGGGGGAGTCAGCACCCAAGAAATGGATGCAGAGCAGGAAAGGTGATGGGCTAGATTGAGAGTGACTTCAGTATCCTCCTCAGTGGGTAGGAAGTTGTCCTTGTTGGAGGGAGTCCAGTCATAAGAAAGTGACTGAGAGTTGGAGGGTTCATTGGGGCAGGAGTGCCAATGAGTGTCAATGGGGGGCCTTGGAGGAATGGTGGCTTACTAGATGATAGCCAACAGGCAAGCTAGACCTTTTGTTACTACTATCCTGAGTAGAGATAGGTGTAGCCCCTAAGAAGGGTCTAGAGTCACTAGGACAAAGAAAAATGTGGTGAGGCATTCTATGAGGATGAAGTGCAGGGATTCTAGGGGAACAAGATTTTCTGCTTGTTCTATCTCAATGATCTATTGTTGAGAGAGGTCTTCCTTGAAGAGCTAACATCTTGAGGTGAACAGGAGGTTCTTTTAGAACAGCATAGCCTCAGGAGTGCTACAAAGTCTCAAAGAACAAGAAGTTCCTGATGAGAGACTTAGATGAAGGGCTGAGAGTGGAGCAAAGACCTGAGTGTATTGAGGTACACAAAGGGGAGGTCTAGCTTGCAGATATAAGTACTGTGAAGCAAGTTTATATAGACTGGGATGGAGTTGCTAATGAAGCAAGTGGAATCACATAGAATGTGATGGAAATTGGACAATGAGTCAGGGTATCATAGTTAGTGACAAAAAGAAATGAACATACAAGTTGGGACTTATACCAATGCATATGTAAACAAGAAAAAGGGGCCAATCATAACACAGACTGTAGTGGTAATACACTATTCATGTTACTAAAATACTAATCTTAATTACACTTCAGGATCAACCACATGATGATCTAGATGCAGTTTTTATGACTCAGCTATGATGTCATCAGTCTAGAGCTTTCTTAGCTCCACAATGGCTGTGTTGGATCAGCCCAGATCCAACTCCATCTATTTGAAATAAGTAGAGCAGCATGACTGATCCTATGATGTCATTCTGACATCATCAACCTTGTTCTAGCTACATCACATACAAGTACATACATGTTCCTAGATGTATTTAAAGATGATAGATGCTGTAAAGTAGCAAAAGGACTCAAAATGAAGTCCTAAGCAAATAAGTAGGGTGTGAGTGTAGGTCTTGACCCAGGGGATTGCAAAGAGAAGGAAAGAGGACTAAAAGGATGGCTCACTGGTTGTCCACAGAACACTGGAAAACTGAGTCTGAAATCCCCCTGTTTGGTAGGGCTAGGAAACTAACTTTGTATAGCAGGACTAGGACAGGAATAGGGAAAACTGGAG
>JBBPTO010002650.1:0-10183 GCA_038094155.1 Pulveroboletus cf. aberrans
TATTTGTCACAAACTTGAGTGCCTCCCAACTTGAAGCGAAATATGTTTTACTCTAAGTGTTGCATAAGTTACAAAAACTTATCCGATCTTGCCTGAGGCGTATAGATCAGAGATTTCGTACGCTCCATGCAGCATTTATGCGCCATCTCCACAAAAACTGCACTCAGCTCTCTGTTCTTCAACTTTACACTCATGGACCAACGCCGGCATGAATGGTCATGGAACAGCAACATCACGGAGAGTACGAACTTATGGTAATGACCTTATAATATCTTGTATCGTGTCGCATTTGAATAATCAGTAAAACTGGTCATATACCCGTTATAACGGTAGGTTCCTTAAACAATTTATATCGTGTTGGTGGCAACGCGCAGGTAAATTAACGTTCGTGCAACGTGTGTATAACGGTAGGTTTGTTAGAAAAGGATTATCATATAAATTACATCAGCAATATGCATATGCTCTTAACCACACTTTTACGGCACTTAGTGTCAAAATGTACCTCCTCCGACCTCCGGCCTCCTCCGAGGCTCATCGTCACAACTCCGAGGTCAACGTGCGCCAATGCTGCCATTTCCGCTCCGGAACATCTCGGAGTTGGTGTTTTCACTCAGTAAGGTCCTCTTCTTCTTTCGGACCTTATATTTCCTATTTCGGACATTATATCGGAGTTCATACGCTCAATCTCCGTCACTATTTTAGTCCATTTTTCTTGTCTCACTCCCTCAGTTGTCCTACCATCTATGTGTCAACTGAGGTGAGTTTCTAGTTACATTTACTACTTCTGTCACTTATGTCTGTAGTCTGGGCCTTCTTGCCCCTCCATAGGTGAATATCAGTTGTCCTACCATCTGTGTGTCAACTGAGTCTGGGCCTTCCTGCCCCTCCATAGCACACAGATTCTGACACTTAGCTGCCTTGAGAGGTCACTCAAGTGCAACTAAGTACAGAGTTGCACAAGTGGCACAAGGCCACTCATTTTCTTGAATCTGACTGATGCTTCACTTATACCTCAATTTTCACACTTGTGAGACTGTGCACAAGAGTTCACACAGCACAAGAAGTGAAAAAAGTGGCATTGATATCACCAGGCAGTCCAATAAAAATCTGAGCTGTACCTACAAAAACTGTAATAAGGGGACAACAATTGGAGAAAATGATAGTATCACAAATAGCAAAAGTATAGAAATTTTGAATTAGAAGTGACTGGTGCAAAGAGGGGTCTTCACATTACCTCATACTCTGGATATTAATTTCAATGGTTGGAAAGCACCCAAACAATCTTGTTGTAAATGTGGGGTGCACTCATTGTATGGTTGTTGTCGATGTTGACAAAAGGGTGCATGGATCCCAAGGCAGCTGTGGGGGTCAACAGCTGGACATGTGTCATGTGTGAGCATACTGGAAAAAAAGGCAGCACTGTAGGGCTCACCAGAGGACAATTTAGTGTTGTTTCGTGCATTTCTGGTGGGCATGGGTGTTGACAACATGAAAGAGCAGGAGCAAATCAGTTGTCTTGCTAGTGGTGGCATCCATGGCATATGAAGATTGAAAAAAAAAAGCTTACCACATTTATGTTCAACTCATCACATGAAAATCCAAAGTCCACATTTTAACTTAGAGAATTTTGATTAGTCTGGCCCCCTGCCCTCTGTTACCATGTGTCTCTCTCACAATGTGATGGTGGTGGCAATGCAACACCTGCCATGACTGCAACAGCAACACAAATGACAGCATTGCAGTGACAGTGCTGTGACATGATAGCCATAAATGCAACCACAGTGCAATGATGGTGATGACGTGACTGGCTGTGACAAGACAGACTGCACAGCATGATGACACAGCAACAATGTGGCTGCTGCAAGGCAAGAGGGATGTGAGGGCAGAGGTGGCAATGGGTGAAGTCGATGGCAACAATGCAATGGCCAGCACAGCACAATGGCATGACAATCCACACAGCATGACACTACACAATGATCCATATCAACTCCATTTACCACACTGCACATCTCATACCCATTTATGGCAATCATTTTATTCCCCTTGATATAATGCCCCACCATTTGTATGACACGTTCAATGCTTTCTATGTTAATAAATATGCTGATCATCACACATTTGAGATTGCTTCCTGATACCCATACATATACCATTGTACTTACTACTTTATATGCTATCTTAGCCTACTTTTTATGCTTGCCCACTTGCAGGCAAATAATTTCCTGGTCTGCTTATGCAAAATTGTAAAAAGGATTGTCTAATGAGCCTCTTTTGACGATTTACTTACTTGTGTTACTTTTTCGAGACAGCCAAGTGTGCCAAGTGCAGTTAAGAGTGTGTACATATTGCTGATGTATGTTATCCACAATATGTCAAAGCCATAGACATCACTGTCAGACAGTCGTAGTATGTCATCCATCTAATCATCACAGTAGTTGGATAACTATGTAACTCAAAGAACCTTGATGCTACTTATGAACATACACTACAGGTGGATCATGTGCATATGAATCTCAGAGTTCTACATGTAGTTCCATTCAGTGACCTAATGCCCATGATATAGACAGAGAACTCATTGCACAGGAAAATCCATTTACCATGGGTAGTGGGGAGCTATAAATATGAGACACTAGGACATTGTAGGCCAGAGTGTCAAGATGCTAAACTCCTCTGGGGCTTCGTCTGACGGAGGTCTGAGGTGTATCAGTCAACTCCAGGGCGAAAGAATGCAGGAAGGGCCGGAGGTTCAATGGAGATGGAATGGAACGAGATGTGGAGGTGACGAAGGTGGAATGGGGCAGAGATGAGGGGTTATGGGGGTGAGGACTTGGCGCAGGACTTATGTGTCATGCCCTTGCCTACTGTCAGGTCCTCATTTTGGAGATGGGAAGGACAAAGTGAAGAGGATAAGAGAAGGAAGGAAACTTCATCAGGATTGGACAGAGTTCAGAGGAGAGAGAACATCAAGCGACATTGAGTGACATCAAGAGACATTAATATTCAAACTGAGGAATACATGAGGGAAGTACGGAGTTATATACTACAGTATTGTATCAGAGTCTGGAATGGAGAATGGAGGAAACCATATGTAAAGGTACAACAATGATTGGAGATCGTAGGGTACCGAGGGGCGATGTACATAGGATATAAGAATGAAATGTAGCACAGGAATGATCATAGAGATGGAGCATAGGTCAGAGGAATGGAGTGAACATAAGAGGAAGTGAGATCTGAACCAATCATAATTGGTCTGACAGAGGAAGGGGTTCCGGTATTGGGTGTCCGATGGGTGATGGGACGGAGTCCTATTGGAGGAGACTGGAGATGAGTGAGTTGGAGTCGAAGGTGGCATAGGGGGTATCGGAGGGTTGATCGGAGGTGTGGGGATTGGGGTTAGGACGGGATATGACACAGAGTGGGATTGCTGGTCAGCCAAAATCATGGTGATATGTTCTCCCAACCTGCGTATGAGTGATGGATCTTTGTAGAATGGCTCATACCCACAGAGCCTGTTCCATTGTGTCAAAGATGTGTTTGGTCACCATGCCTGCTGACCAAATCATGATAAGCTATTATACCAACCAGTACATGAGGGATGAATCTTTGTAGAATGGTCCACACCTGCAGACCCTGTCCTGTCATATCCAAGATGTACTCAGTCACAATCACTGTCAAGTTGCTCATATCTAACTAGTTTCCATAAGTGCATCTCTATTAAGCAATATCTAATTGGTGTACTCTAGTTGCACATGCTCTGCATCAGTAAAATTACACATGTCTAAATCTGGCTTATTTGACTTAATTTGTCTTTGCAATGTTTCAAATCTGACACAGAGTTTGAAGGTGACTCTCTGTTTTGTCAAAAAGTAATTTAGATGAGTTTTCTAATATTTTGGAGTGTATGATGATCACACTGGACATGTTTTGCAATTTGAAAAGTTGAAAAAGCTCATATAAGATGCCATAAGCTGGATTTAGACATGTGTAATCTTACTGATATGTGTTGTGTCAGTTCTGAGTTGATGCCTCTTGAACAAAGCAGCTGCTGACATGTTGTCAATCACAACTGGGGCATATGAACTGACATTTAAGGGACCAAAAACCTCACTATGATCCAATTAATTTCTGTATAATTGTAGGCCAGTTGCAATAACTCACTGGTTCCACCAAAGTATAAGGTTGTCCATGAAGGCTTTATCCTCTGAGTCTTCAGTCTCTTCAAATCATTTTACAATAGTGTTGTAAAATATGTTGTAGTTGAAGAGAATGTCCATGAGTCTCCACAACCCACAACTTGACAATGCAAAATGTAGCTATGGTGAAGATGGACTGAATGCTTGATTGCTGGTACACAATCTGAATTCTCACCTGGACAGTGACATATGCAATGGCTCTCAGATCTACCTTCTTCATCTTTATCAACTCAGCCATGTGCATGTGAGTGCATCTTTCCCCACACCAACACTTGGGCATGAGCTCCATCAGAGTACCGTCCTCTTCCTTAGCTGAGCTGGGAGAGGTAAAAAGCAGTTTGAATGTCTATTTCCCATCGTGTCAACCATTCAATGAAAATGTGAGTACACACACCTTAACCAGCAGGGCACTTTTAAAAAGCCCCTGTGCTGGATCTTGTGAGTCATATTGACTATCCTCGTAGAGGCAGCCTGGCCATGAATGCACAGTCACTTGAAAGTTGGGGTGCCAGTTCCATATCTTCTGTCGGTGTCTGAAAGCAGAGACACTCAGTTAGCATTTGAGATTCAGTCAGAGGCTTACTCAGCATTATTCCAGTTGTACTTGACTGGACAGAGAAGCTTTGCCATGGCATTATTGTGAAACCCACGACCCATTTTGTCATGAGATGATATGTGAGGATTGGCAGGTGGTTCCACCATGTTCAGCCAAACTGCTACCTCAGTCTTGAGCCTTGAAGTGTCATCTGCATGGGCAGCATCTGCCCCATCACCCAGCTAGGTGCCATAGTCAGCATGGTGAACTTGAGGAACTCACTACTCACTTCCTTGAAGATTGCATCCAATCTATCTGCATTATCCAGCTTTACAACCCACTCTTGCAACTGAGAGATATGTTGCATCAGACGCTGATAGCATATAAATAATCAATTCTCCATAAATGTGATGAGAAAATGAACAGCGCAGACCTTACAAAAGCCATGTACTCTTCTGTGTGTCTAACACTGGATCCAACATTGGATTCTCCCATCATGCCTCGATGGTCCACCTCTTGAAATAGATTGTGGGGGTTATCTGAGAGACTCACTAACCTCTGGATGGCTCAACCTCACACCCACCAGACCATTGAGTTATGCCTATGGCAGACATTTGATAGAAGTAAGCTCATGTCAGTTGCAAGGTCATTGAGGCCTTACTGGTTATCTATCATTCCCATCTCTTCTTGCGAAGCTTGCAGCTGGCAGACTTGCTGATTGAGTGCAACAAGTCACTGTTGCACTCCTGCTATGGCCTCTGGGCTTTCCACCTGGGAGAGCTGGCCAGCATCCATGATAAGTTTGAAGATGGAAATGAAACTTCATCTTCATCTGTTCAAGTACTGCCTAATATTCAAAATGATGCCTCTTACTACAGCCAGAATATTGTGCCAGCATACCTTCAGCTAACTTCTGGCAAACTCCAGGAAAACATGCAGGTACATATACATGTGTCATAATGCTCCTCGCTGCCACCATGTTGTAGTTGCAGCCCCACCACCAGGTTACAGTTGTAGCCACACCACTGTCAGCTCATCATTGAATCCAAAGGGTCAAGGTTCAATAGATGGGCTAGCCTAGCCTTTGATGAGAGCATGTAGCTGACTAAGGCTGGGCTAGGTCCTCCCAGCCCAGCGATACAGTTTTGCCATTGACTTCAAGGACCCTAATTAGTAATGGTGGAGGAACTTTGTGATTAAGCTGCTGAACATGTGCAGCCAACCAACTCAGGGACACTATGAGGCATCTTGCCATGATCATGAGAGAAACACCCAACCACTGGCATGCCGACAGCAATGTGTGGGCTCATCTCCAAAACCACCACACTCACCTGCAATGCAGGCCTGGATATTCATTGAATCTATTTGATCTGAGTGAGAATATTGTGACTGCAGAAGTGACAAGTCATGCCATCATGCCTGCTGCCAGGATTATAAGACAGTTCCAGTACACACCAAGTTCCCTGGCTAACCATTTCTTCCACAATTCCCTCACAGGTCACCTTCTTTACCATGACAATGTGCCTTCAGCCCCTTCATCTCCCCATTGAACTCCAGCATGAAATTTGCCTTTTGCTGAAGGATGAGCCTATGGTACATCTGTATACACTTGTAGCTAAACAATTTCACATATGGTCAGTCTAGCAACATCATGGTGTACATGAACAGTAGTCACTCACATTGTGACAGGCTCTGACCATACTTGTACTGCAGGATTCAACTCCAGCATGATGAGATGGCCAAGGGCTTCATAAATTATCTCCTTGAGTACAGCAGTCAACATGACAACGTGGTGGAGCTGTACATTGTGCTGTAAGGAGCCATAGCTCCCTAGGTTCATATCTGATCTACCCATGTCCAGTTGACTTTTCCTAGGTCATCTACAGTCTCTCTCAAGCATGCATTCAAGCCACATACCATCCATGTCCCATCTGTTGTCAATCCGGTTCTGGTCCACACACTATTGTATGTATCTGGTCCATCCAGGTTTGGTGTCCTCTCTTTTCTTCGAAGTACTTACCATTCTCCACCCATTTGTATAACTGGATGTGGTGTGGTGGTGATCATATTTCCTTTTTTTTATTGTCAGTGATCTGCCCCCACTGATAATGGGACGATGGACACTATCTTTAATTACAGACACTTTATGTCATGGCTAGATTAGCTGTCAGTCAAAAGTCAAGGGAAATGCCCTGACTATAAAATTTGTACCCTCCAAAATTGTGAAGACCTTTTTCAACTCTCTGAACTTCTGCAGGATGTTTTCCCTTGTCGCTGTCCTCATCATCCTCATCATCCTCATTGTTCTCCTCATGCTTGGTCCTCATCCTTGACTGGGTACTTTTGATCCAGTGAATGCTCACACCCGGATACAAACCAGATCACCACCAGATACATGCCAGATCCCTCTCAAACTCGCAGGGAATGCCTGATCCTGTTTCCTTCTCACCTTTTAACCTTTAGAAATCCCTTAGAGACAAGTACCACTCATACCCTTCTTCACTTATTGTCTATCTCAAACTAGTCCAGTGGTTGGCATCACACCCATTTATCTGTCTTTCAGCACAGTCCATCAGTGTGGTTTCAATCACAGAAGTCACCAACCTATGCCCCAACCTGATCTCACTCAACCTCTGCACTGAGTACAACTATGTTGGCAACCCCACTCAGAACTCTCTCCTCGTACCCTTCAATAACTTGTACAGCCTAAAGAAGTTGTCCATTTCTTTGATATCAGCCAGAGAGAACCAGACTTGTTACCTTCCCCACATTTCCATGTTCCATTACTTCACCCACCTGCATCTTTCCAATACACCTTCCACTGAGCCAACAATTCCACTTGATTTATCAGATCTCCCAAATCTTACTCACCTATCACTTCACTGGCACGTTGTAGGGAATGGTAGTTCCCTGTTCTCATATCCAGCATATTCTGTACGATCTGGTTCTTCATATCCAATCCAATCCATCCTTGTCCATCACCCGTTGGTAAGTCAAACATTTATTTTACTACACCAGACACTTTTGTTTATACATCCGGTCAATCTGGTTCCGTCAACCCAGTCACCGGATACATTGATCCAACGATCCAGTTTTCAATCTGGTCGTGCTTTTTACTTGTATTTAGAGTCTCAGGTGTGCCCAGACTATAAAAACTGTGTTTTGCATGGAGCACAATATCATCTATCTATCTGCTGTCTATCTTCCATCCATCTCGAGTTCCATTCTTCATCATCGTCAGTGATCCAGCCATGTCTGTGATCATCATCTTCATCCTTCTGTCCTGATCTGTGAAGAATCAAGTCCTGTGTTTGTCAGCCATGTCTGAAGCATAGGAGCTCTTCCAGATTTTCATCCATTTTGCCTCCTGTAAGTCCTGTGATTCTCTTCCGTGAAGCTCTACTCTATGAATTCCCCCTGGGACGAACAAATCGTCCCTTCATTTTCTTTCTTTGTGTTGCTGACCTGCTAGTTTCCTT
Source organism: Pulveroboletus cf. aberrans (assembly GCA_038094155.1). Classification (NCBI taxonomy): domain Eukaryota; kingdom Fungi; phylum Basidiomycota; class Agaricomycetes; order Boletales; family Boletaceae; genus Pulveroboletus; species Pulveroboletus cf. aberrans. The sequence continues at coordinate 8,208 of JBBPTO010002650.1, forward strand.
TCTGGAGACCCATAGCAGTCTAGATCATTCAACATCTCTTCACCACCTCACCCTCGAGGATCGGATCTCCTCCAACTCCTTCCGCCCACGCATTCGGCAATGGAGACACAGGAAGGATGAGTCCATCACTGGCCTCACCTCCCTCCAAGTCCACGACTTGCTAAGTCGTGCTTGCGATCCGGCACCTGAACTCCCCAAGTACATACTGACAATCAAAGAAGTCTCAATGGAGGTAGAAGTGCAGAGCAAGGTGGAGAATCAGGTTGATGAAGAAGGAATCATTGACTTGTACAATGAAGACGTTGTCAATCTTGACAATGTTGAATTTGACAAGTACTTAGATGAAACCTTTCCTCTCAGCAAAGATGGCACCAATTGGTTAGTACCATCCCTTCCATCTATTCACTCAGGAACTGACAAGTGGTATCCACCTCAGATTTTTCATCATAGTTACGTGAATTTTCCTGTAGTAGATAGAACAATGGACATCCCTACTACACACAATTATACAATGTGTGATGAGTGCTCTAAGCATACCGGGAAAGGGAAAGAAAAGGAACACCATCGTGACATGCCATCAGATATGTGGCTCCTTGATTCAGGAGCGTTATTTCATTTTACATATGACATATCTGACTTTGCTGAATATCAATCATTCTCCCAACTGACTTACTCATTAACAGCAAATGGAAAAGCCAAACTTAAAGGCGTCGGATCAATCATTCTCAAATTTAAGGGACAACCTGTGTGGTTATTGCCAGTTGTATATATGCCTACAGCAAATGTTAAGCTCATATCAATGGGTACTATACTCAAAGACCCTTGTATGACTGTACAAGCTACGGCAAATCTTATTACCATTTTTGACAAATGTACAGAGACACAAACCCTCGAATTCCATTCCCATGGAATGGACACACTCTATTGGATGAAAGCAAAACCAATTCATCCTAAGTCTCAAGGTTCAAATTTAACGATGGCCTCGATAGACTATGAGATAATCCACCAACGAATGGGTCATCCCTCAAAAGATGTCATTAATGCCGCAAAGAAGCATCCAAAGGATTTTCCTGATGTTTCTATTCCCAAAAATCCAGCAGTTTGTCCTGGATGCCAGTTAGGCAAACAACCAAACAGATTATTCCCTCATAGCGAGAAGCAGGCAACTGCTCCCATTGAATTGATTCACTCAGACTTAAAGTCATTTGAGGTAGAATCATATCATCGATCAAAGTATGCAGTCATCTTTTATGATGATTTCACTTCACATTCTTGGATGGTGTGCATTTGCACCAAGGATCAAACCTTAAGGCAACGAAACACTTCATTGCCTATATCCGCAACCAATACAACGCTAATATCAAGCACTGGCGTTCTAATGCTGGAGGTGAATATACTTTCAAAGCATTTACAGAATATATGCATGATCAAGGGATCCACATCCATCAATCCGCTCCCTATGTCCACCAACAAAATGGTAGAGCTGAAAGGATCATTCGAACCTTAACGGATAAAGCACAAGCGATGCAGTTACACGCTTGCTTACCACCTTCTTACTGGGAATTCGCATTGCTTCATGCATGTCATGTTTACAATTGCACCTCACTCTCCTGTCTAAATTGGAAAACTCCATATGAGCTAGTACATGGAGAGAAACCTTCAATAGAACACCTTTGTGTTTTTGGTTGTGGTGCATATGTACATATCCCAGAAGAGATTAGACAAGGAAAATTGCAACCCAAATTGCAATTAATGGTCTACCTTGGTGTACCAGCTGGTAGTACCTCAAATTTCCTTTTCATAAAGCCCGATAACTCCCTATTCACATTGGCACACACTATTTTTGACGAAAGTCTATTTCCTAAGTGTCCTTGTGCTAAACTGCACAAGCAAATAAGTCACAAAAGGAAAACACATACACATGATTTAGAAGAATCATCTTCTGATTCATCTGATTCATCTGATGTGGCACCCGC
>JBBPTO010002651.1:0-10181 GCA_038094155.1 Pulveroboletus cf. aberrans
GCATTACAGTTGACCTCTCAGTATCCTCCTGATGCCAGTCATTAACACAAATTCCGAGCACCAACGCCCTGGGCCATACACGTTAGGCGATCCATCCCGCCCACCAGGTTGTTCTGAGCATACACTCACCCTTGCTGATCTTGGGTTGGATGCTGCGGAAATGGCAGCCCGGATCAACTCATACATGAACATCCACAAAAACCATGCTGCACAATTGCGTGCTCAACGATTCAACTATGAGGAACTCCGTGCCCGCCTGGAGTCTGAAGGACGAGTGGCGCCACCCCAGACTAGCTGGCCACAACTTGATCTCCAAGGTCTGAATAAGTTGCGAGAAAGGATGGAAGAGATCACCAGGCGCATTGCTGTTACGGTGGAAGAGTAAGTCTACCGTTTCACGCTTCAGAAGCTCAATCAGAGTCTTGTAATAATTATAGCTACATGGAAATTTGTTGTGCTGCCCATAAGTACATTGATCTTGCTGGAGTTTAGAATTCGGTTGCGCTTACCGCGTGCCGAGAGCAAGAAGATCCAGAGGGAGCTCAACGTCCTTCGGTAAGCACCCGTGCTTTACTGACTTTCTTACGTTCGTTCATGCTGTACAGGTCCGAACGAAGGAAACAACAGTACGGCACGGTAACATCTTCAGATGAACCCGATTCATGCTCCGTGGAGGGTGAACGATCGTCTTCACCTTTCTCCGGTCTGCGTAGAGACTCGCCTCCCCCAGAGGAGCTTCGACGACCCAATCCATTGCCGCGTATCAAATCTCTTACTGAGGAGGATGTGGAGAGTTTTATCGCTCCATCATCTGCTATCTCGGTAGTTGGTCGTACTTTCCTCCTCGATCCTAATTCGAACTTTGGCGATGAGGACGAGGACGAGAGATATGGCCTGTTATTCCGTGTTCAGAGCGTCGAGATAACTCTTGACGAGGTCTTCTTCGCCATTTAGTACGAGGGGGATACGAGGTAAAGCCTTGAAATCGATGTCTGTTTATTTACTTGACAGGATTTGTGACCAGCCTAACGCAGAAGAGGTAACGGACAGTGAAACCACTCAACTTGAACCTGCAAGGGCAGAAACCAACTTGGAGGAAGTGCGTAGACGTAGATCGGCAAGGTTTGGAGGCTGAATGCTGAGGCCTTAAGGATGTGCTATTCGTTTACTTTGCGCTTCTTACACATTGCCCATCGATATAACATGCCACTTGTTCGTGAACCAATGGGATAGTATCTGAAAGGTGACCAAGAAAACTAATCAAAATCCGCTGCAGTTGTCCTCAACCTCCAAACCTTGCTAGTCTACGTCTACGCATTTCCTCTAAGTTGACTTCTTCCCTAGCAGGTTGGGTGGTTTCACCAATAACCCCTTCCACGTCTGTCTCGGTCTCGGTCTCCGTTTCAATCTCCACTTCAGCTTCATTCTCTTCTACGCCTCCGTCCGTTCCGAGGGGTTCGTTTGTTAATCGTTGTGGTAGAGGCGGTCGGGCAGGTGGGGGCAATGTGAAACCAGGTGGCATCGTCTCCAAAGAGGCTTTGAGAGCTGCCTGCAGCTCTGCGTCATCGTCGTCATAAACCCTGTCCATCGCACGGGTGTTCGGACTGATTGCGGGCAGTTCATCCTCCTCGTCCAAGTCTGCTATCTCTACATCGTCGCCCGACCGAGCGCGATGCTCCGCAAGCGATTCCTCCATCGCTTTGCGAAATAGCTCGTCTTCATTCTCTACCTCGGCTTCGCGTCGTTGAGGAATGCGATCTTGTCCTTGCTCAAGTTGTGCAATCTCTTCTTCGTACTGCTCTCGCAAGGCTGCTTCCTGTTCTCGACGCATCCTTTCCATGATGATCCGGTTTCTTTCCATGGAAGCGGTCACAGGATCAACGTCGGCGTTACCGTAACGGTCCTGGTTAGGGGGGATAACCGGTCCACGTCTGCTTGTGTCCGCAGACGACCTAAGTTCAGGAGCGAATCCCGGAAATGTACGAGATGAAGGAATCACAGGAGACGGATAGTTATCCAGTCTGTTGAAGGCACCGCTACCGCTGGCACTGCCTCCTTGTTCAGTCCCAGCCAACGAAGCCTGCAGAGCCGCCTGGAAGTCCATATCTTCATCCTCGAAACCTGATCCGGACGAACGGACTCGAGATCCAGACGAGGATGCAGATGGTGCTGAAGACGGGTCAGGCAGAGTCGACGCAACATCGTCCGCGTCGGTACGTGGGAGAGGATGGGTATTTGAGGGCTGGATAGGTACCACTACGAACGTTGAGTAGCCTGCGGCCGGTCAGAACGGCAGCATTATTAACATCATTCGACTGACCGTCATGTTCTGCCTGTTGGAGAAACATGCTCAGATACGTTTTGCTGATCCACTGAGGGGACGGTTTGGACGAGTCTAAATTGAACCAATGTCCGGTTTCTTCTGAGTTACCGAAACGACGAAGGGTGTACCAATGCTGGCTTTGATTTAGCACAAAGGCAAGCTGGGTACTATGGGTTACTATGAGGGGTTGATTAATCAGATGTTCATCAAACAATCTTACTGGGGGTGATCGTGGTAGGGCTTCATGGCTTCCGAACGCCAGCGAACCAGGCTGTCGGTATGATTAGGATACGGACACACAAAGAATCGAATATCCCTACGATAAGCCCCACACGTGGAGTGCGTTCTCCAAGACTTGTACCGAGAAAAACCCTGGAAAACAGTAAGAGATGTCTCTGTTGAACAGATTCAGACAAGGACCTGTGTCGTCCATGTTTGCGCTGGCCTGGTCTCCGATGTCTTCGTTGTAACTCCGTTCAAGCTGATCTAGATGTTCTGCCAGTTCAGAGAGATCCGGGGCGGTGAACTGGATTGATCAAGTGAGTGACGTGATGAAGAGCGTCTTGAGATGCTACTGACATAGTTCCCCTCTGCCAAGCATAAACTTGGTGAATACCATATCCGATCGAAGGAAACGACCAAGATCGACGTACGGAGCAGCGAGTTCAGTGCATGCTGGGCACAAAGCATCGATCCAGCTTGTTGTGTCTCGTGATATATGAGGGGAGTAAGGGTTTCTAGGCCGGCCATGGTCGTTGTCCAAGGACAAGCTGACGCTGCCCAACTGGGCGCGTCCACGCGTGTCTTATATAATCACTAGATTCAGACCGGCTTTGAAAGGTGCTACTATCGTCGTATCATGCCCGTACGCAAGAGACCAGCCCCGCTGCACACTCTTTACATTCTTTCGACTACATTCCTCCTCTCCACCGCCATGCAAGCTGCTGCAGACTCGGCGTTTAATTGCCGTTTCTCACTAGGGGAGCTGAACTATGATCTGTCGGACCTCGGAGGTCTACAAGTCCTGAACCGCACGAGAGACTCACCTCCGAGCGCCTATGTGGACGAGCTAAGGTTCGACTTGTGTGCGAATCTGGCAGTGGTGGAGGATAGGGCTTCACAAGACCAGGTATGCCCGAAGCGTAGAGGTTCCTTCAGCTCACCACAGCTCGTTGTAGTGTTCTTCAGGTACAAGGGCATGTCTGACCACGATAAATCAGAAGGGGGATAATCCTGATCGTATAACGGCAGTCGTGCCCATCGCACAATCGTCATCTCTTAACGCCGAAACTTCTGCACTGACATGTACGTCTAATGGCGGAGTTCCAACGCCGCTGTCCATCTGACGAGCTGTCCAGCACCCAAGGGCATTTCTATAGTGCTTCATGGTGCATCTTACCCGCCGTCCTCATCGACTTCGGTTTCCCAATTACTGAAGGTCTCGTTGATGTGTACAGAGAGCACGACAAATCCACAGTTTTCATCTTATGAGAATGGGCAGGTTCTGGTCGAATGGAATTCGTCTGCGGCATGTGGGACCGCCGGGACACCGAAAGAAGAAGAGGGTAGTAGCGGTGGTGGGAGTGGAGACGGTGGGGGGAGGGAAGAAGACAGGCCTATCGAAAGCGTGGGCAGTGGTCTTGGGTTCTTTTTTCTCATGTGAGTGTTGTCTGCTCTGTTGGCATCTTGTCATCGAGAAGTAACTGGATGTCGTGAACAGGCTTATTCTAGCATTTGTTGCATACTTTGTCCTGGGCGCATACTACAACTACTCTACATATGGCGCTCGCGGTTGGGATTTGATACCGTGAGTCGCCTTCCTATATCTATGGTCTTATGAATAATGTAGCTGCAGACATCGAGATTTCTGGAGAGAGGTACCTTACATGTTGCAAGACGTCGTTGCTCACCTATGCTCGAGTGTACGAACGCGACGGTCAAGTCGCGGTGGATACATAGCTGTATGATGTAGTTGGCTAGTATTGCACGCCCCGATGGTCACGAATTATAGATCTGATGCTACTAGGCTGTTTATCCACAATCCTAATCGTTATTGGCCGCTAGCCATAACCAGAGTCTAACCCTGCGATCAAACTCTACTAGAATTGCACCATCGGCCCGTCGTCGGGACCTCTTTACGTATGAGGCGCGCTCATCATTGGGCGCCGCAAAGTTGAACATTAACTAAATTAATAGACTCCTGTCCTCTTCCTTCACCCGGCAACGCGTCGTTGACCACATATCAGCGACCTGTTTGCCTCTCTTCCTCTATTTCTACATGGTTCACCCGCGAAAGTGGTACGTGGTCATAGTTGGCACGGAACCTGGGGTGTATTCGAGCTGGTGCGTGTCCCACCTCCATCGGCGACGCGACGCCGGTTCGACGCGTCTGGGTGTGATTGTGTATTGATTTGTCGTTTCTGGCTTGTGTTTAACGCACGACGGACGAACAGGATCGAAGCTGGACCCAAGACGAGGGGTATACCTGAAGGCCCGCTTTTCCAGAGCTTTTTTTCAGAGGAAGAAGCCATTGGCGCGTTCGAAGCTGCTCAAGCCAGGGATGAAGTCAAAGCGTACCCAAAAGCTGGAAAGAAGGAGAAGGGCAAGTCCTCTAGCAAGACAAGGAATGCACCACTATCTCCCCTCGGGGAGGAAGCAGCATTACTGAGGACCCCTTTACTTTTGAAACGGGAAGCGGACTTTAAGTCGATGGCACAGCAGCGGCCAGCCTCGTCCCCCTCCCGCGCCCGAGTCGTCAAACTCAAGCAGACGCTGCGAGATTCTCCGGATTCGTATTCAACGTCTTCGTCACCCCCAACGGGAGTCACGCAAGTATATGTGCCTTTATATGCGGAAGACGACAGTCCTCCCAATAGTCCTGGGACACTACCCTCCCCTCACTTCACGTTCACCTCCAGTGCCTCGAGAGCCTACCCAGAAGTTTCTGATGGGTATTCGCTCGAAGAGAGTCCTGAAGAAAGACGTCTTCAGCTCGAGGTATCGGATTGGAGCTCATGCTTCTCCACGCCTTCGATCTCAGGTTCGCATTTTGGTGCCGAGGGACACACCTCGAGGCGTACGAGATGTATGTCTCAGCACCCAAGGTCACCAGACAAGAGTAAAGGCGTTGCATATCGCAGCATCAGCGAGCTCGCTGATGCGAAGAACACTGACCCCCGCATTTGGTTCCCGCCATCTCGTATTTTTGATCCAGACAAGGTCAAGCCCCGACCTTTGACGCGACCGCCAAGCCCCGTTAAAAGAAGCACGTCCCCTTTGCATGGTCATGAAACTGCCAGCAGTCCACAGCCTCAACGCCAGAGCCCTTTGTTGGATACCTCGTTCATCAAAGTTGACCGCGGGAGGCGATCAAGACCCGCCCAAAGCGCGTTTCTGCCTGCCGTTCTGGACCCGGATCCAAGGGGGAACCGGCTGAACTGTGGGTCACTTCCAATCCAGCCGCTAGAAAACTGTCGCGCGAACAAGGGGAAGGAAAAGGAAGCTGATCGTTCAATGCATCTTGCTGACGGACCTGCGGGGTACGTCCGTAGTCCAAGAAATAACGGCAGATCACACGTCCAGTTACTACCTCGCGACGGGAGAGACGAACAAAGTACCATCGTGGTTCATTGCCCTCCGAATTGCTCCCACGAGACTTGTTATCGCAGCCCGCTGGAACCGTCTATTCCAGGGAGGACCGAGCTCGCTGGTCCTCGATACGTTGATGCAAGCGTGTCTCCCATTATCATGACAACCAGTCGCAACCAGGATATATGCAGCCCTAAGTATAGCCCGGCTAAACTTCACTCCAAGCTGCCCGATTTGGATGCGGATCAGTTGCTTGACTTCGCTGGGTTTTCGCATATACCCCACGAGGGAATAGGTCCGGAATCTGATGTCCGCTCACCTGTTGCAAAGGGAACCATGATTCCTATAAATGCCGCAGAGTGAGTACCATCTTGTATTCGCATGTTTTTTTTTCCATCGGCCATAATGTGGAATGTTCGCTGGTTCAGGGTGGGGAGATTACGTTGGCGTAACGGCATTCCTCAGGGGTTAATGGCGACTTCTAATTTGCGTGTTTCTGGCGGTCACTCATCTTTTTTGGCACTCCAGAATGCTGTTCGGAAGACCATCCCCTCCAGTACGGGTTTCTAACCTCTGAACCAATAGATGGAATACGTAAGACGCCTATCTGAGCGTCCAGGGGATACCCCGTAAAGTGTTATCGGCCGGGTGATGTATGACTCAGAGGTGCCGGGTGTTTGTAATGATGTGTGACTGTTGCTCTTGCTTTCCTTGTTAGTTGTGCATATCATACTCGTGCAGACAGCTGGCTATCATTCGAGATTGCGTTATTGAGAGTTCTATAACTCAGCACTGAAAGTTGAACCGTTAGTTGGATGTCAGCATAATTTGTGTCAAACATCATACTCAGAACAAAAGAGAGCTCATCCTGCCTCCGCAGCATGATCGACACATGGGGAATCTCTGTGTGGGTGAGCATCGAGGACAATCTGTGTTCTTTGTTGGCAAGCTAGCACCTAGCTTCAGGATGCAACAGACTGCCATGTGTATGGAACGGTTTAGCCTCCCGAGAGCTGACATGTGCTCCAGGGAAGCTCGCAGACTAGGTACTGGGGATCATATCTACACCATATCAACAGGAACGTACGTGTTCCTTTTCTGAGAGCCTCAAAGGTGTATGAGTGTGCGGCTTTCTTGACGCTCTATTGTGTACCAAACATGCGATGGCCATTGGATATCAGCCCCGTGCAGCCGGACGGACCTGTTGATGGTGGGATTGCGAGAGGTCCGAGGTCCTTCTGCAAAGGGTGCAGTGGCATACTACCCCCTCCTTGGAACACCCCTCGGTAGACCTGAACCCCTGCTCGCGGAAGAAGCTGGTCGGGTCCCACCTCCAGCACCACTAACGCTGCCAGTTGCACTGGCCGACCTTGTTCGAGGAATAGTTGATGAGGTTGCGGATGCTGACCATTGCCTATGAGCTTGGAAAACAAAAAGAGACCTCGTTGCGTACCAGTCCTGGACGATTCCCTCGCCCCACGGGATGCCATAGCAGTTGCACGAGTTCCCCTTACGCCTCTGACCCCACTGCTGATCGCGCCTGCACCCCGGCCTCTTGTAGGGGCCTTGGCTGCAAGAGCAGCGGCTGCCTCTTGTTTGGCGCGCTCTTCCGCCTCCCGCTGTGCAGCCTCTTCTGCCTCCCTGCGTGCGCGTTCCTCTGCTTCTCTCATTGCCGCTTCTTGTCGTTCACGCTCGAGTCGGGCCCGTTCGAGAGCCTCTTCGCGTTCATTGACAAGGAACTCCTCGTCCTAACAGGTGACCAGTTCAGTGGTAATCTAGTGTGACGCCCGGGGATATCTACTTACAGCATCTGCACCTTGCCACCGTTCGTCAAATATTAGGCGCGTGACGGCCTCGGACTTTGCGAGCAGATTGGCATACTTGTCCAACAGCGCGTCGGTCTGTGCCAATTGCTCTGCCACTTGCTGGCGAAAATCGTGCACGTCAGGATCCACGCTCGTACGTCGGTGATCCGGGACCGTAACACACCTCGGTTGCGCCCTTGGTTGCGTGCAGCGCGTCCTTGAGGGCCGCAAATGATGCATTGAGTTTCCGGAGGATGAACAGATCGTTTTGAAGTTTCTCCTCGCGCATTTTTTCTGCGGCGACGCGTCCGATGATGGTGTTGTTAGCATCGTCTTGCGCATCGAGGCTGGCATCACCCGCTTCTTCATCCTCGCCTTCGATGATGGCGCTCTGTTCGGAAGAAAATCGGAGGGGAGCGGGGGGCGGTGCGAGGAGGCTGAAGCGAGGGCCATCGCGACTGTAGGGTTTGTCCGATAACGAGAGCTCCGAGAGAGATAGATCTGCACCACCAGGACCGGTGTGTGACGCGTCAAACGGATCAGGAGATGGCAAAGATTGGGAGAGCAGATGTGAGTCCTCTTCAGAGCCGAACGGGATGGACGATGACGGGGTTGACGGCGACCAGGAGGGCATTGTCTTCAAGTTGCAAAGTTCCCCGATCTTAGCTTGATGTCACAATGATTACATAATGCATATATTCGGCAGCTCGGCTTGTGGATTCTAACACTATGTCTGCCAAATCCTGCGCAGGCCTGGCCACAATCGACGAACTCATTGTCACTTTTCTCGTGGATAATTGTATTGAATGGTGGGGCTCTTTATCGGAGAGCATCAAGGAACCTCATGCATCGATTGTACCGCAGGATGACCAAACTCCCCCCGGGTTTCACCCATGAGATGCGCCAGCATCTCTTTGACCAGAGGCCCGCCAAGGATCCGAGAACAGGTGTTCCCGTTCTAGATTTCGAGAACTTTTGTTGTGGTACATCCACCACTATGCTGGATACTGTTCAGACGATCATGATACCAAATCTCTAGGGGCACACGGATTCTCTGCCTTGATCGTACGTCGGACTCTCTGTCTGTCCGGCACACCGCGAAAGTGCCATTGAACTGATCCGACCGACTGTGACGCTCCAACCGACAGGAAACTCGAGTTCAAGGTGAGCACAAACACCTCGTCCTCTTTGACACCGGACCCGACTCCAAGTCCATCGTCCGCAACGCGACTGCGATGCAAACCCGCATCGACGACGTCCACACCGTCGTCCTCTCCCACTGGCACAGCGATCATTCGGGCGGGATGCTCGCCTTTCTCGGCATGCGCAGTCCCACCGCGCCCGAGTGTGTCGTCGATCTGCATCCAGATCGTCCAGAGGCGCGTGGGATCGCCGTTCCGCCGACGTACGAGACCGTCATCGGTCGGCTGCCCGACGACCCGACGTTTGAGCAGATCGAGCGTGCAGGGGGGAGGGTGAGGACATCCAGGGAGGGACATGTGGTCGCGGGAGGGACGGTCTATGTCAGTGGCGAGATCCCGAGGGTGACGTCGTTCGAGGGTGGATTGCTCGGGGGGATGCGGTTCCGCGAGGAGGGTGGGTGGACATCCGAACCAGTTCGTATTTCGTCTTTTGCCTGGCGAGATCCCTCGTGTGAAGTTAGTTGGTCGACAGCATCTGATGGACGAGCGGTATGCCGCCGTCGACGTTGCTGGCAAAGGCTTGGTCATATTCAGCGCGTACGTGGCATGCAACGGATCATTGAACGACTCGTAGACATTCGGTAACATAGGTGTTCGCACGCGGGTATCGTGAACGTCGTCAAGGACGCAGTGACAAGGCTCGTCAGACCTGTCTACATGGTGAACCGTGCCTTTCTTCCCCGTTTCCTCGCTCAGACCATTGCTCAGGTGATCGGCGGACTTCATCTTGCCGGTCCAGAGCTCGTCCCTCGCATCCCCGACACGGTCGACTTCTTGGCGAACCAACTGCGGCCCGCGCCAGCTTATGTGTTGCCGATGCACTGCTCCGGGTTCCAATCCAAGATCGCGTTGGAACGCGCGTTCGGACATGGTTGTGTCCCTGCGGGTGTGGGTATCAAAGTAGACGTTCGTGGAGATCGTGAGGCGGATTTGAGGCTACTGCCCGCCGTGTTCGCATAGACTGAGAATCACGTTTCGGCGGTCATGTGCTCGATCACTTGAGTAGCGGCAGCAACTATACGATATTGAAAAAATGTATGTAGTCAGACACGTCACGAAACGAATGCTGTCGGTGTACACCGACTTTAGTTTCGCACACCGCTGTACAGTCATCCACCGGCATTTGCGCCACCACCGGCATTTGCGCCAGTGTGATAAAACACAATATTCTCCACTACTACCTAGTGCTACTATTGATGGAATTATTGAGTCTCGTCTACCAGGTATTGGATATGAGCAAATAAATATGTGGATCACAGTGGA
>JBBPTO010002652.1:0-10176 GCA_038094155.1 Pulveroboletus cf. aberrans
TTTCATAATCATTCCCTCAGTTGTTCCACTACCACTGTGCAACTGAGATTAGTCTTTTTAGCTACATCTAGCTTTCCTTTTTACTTATGTCTGTAGTCTGGGTATCTCTACCCCTCCATAGGTAAATTCACAAGTTGTTTCACCACCACTGTGCAACTGAGTCTGGGTATCTCTACCCCTCCATAGCACACAGATTCTGATGGATTGCCCTGCAACCACTTGTATCTCATCCTCACTGTCACAATTTCGTCATACCACCTCAACATATAGTCACCATTAGTTTCCTTTGCACACGAATGAGAAGGAGAAACAGATAACCCTCATGAGCTGAGTATCATATATCTGCCTGATCAGATTGGAATGCCACTCTGCCCGTGTTCAATGAGGCCATCTGTGAAGAGCACCATAGAGGTGTTCTCGGGCTATTGCATATGAAAAAAAGACAGACTATGAAAGAGGCGGTAACACATATGTACATACACAGACAGGAATAACACATGCAGAAATATTTTGTGCACTGATTGAAACAGAGGCACAAATATGACAAGTTGAGGGAGTCAGAGGGAGGGTAGGGCCCTGGTGATGTCATGGTGTGCCAGCAACTGTCATTGTCAGAACAGATGCCTGGTCGAAGCTATGGTTGTCAAGATGCTAACAGGATGGTACAAGGTGCTAACAGGATGGTACAAGGGTACTCCTGTTGTGCAGGGCAGAGAAGAGAGAGGTGAGTCAAGGATGCTCACCAAGATAGCGACTAAAGTTCTTGTGACCAAGTTTGGGTTAAGCAAGATTGATGAGATCAACCCTTGTAAAGCTTCTTAGAATCTTGATCTCGAGGGGAAATGAATCTCATTATTAATTACATCATGGTGCCTATCACCTTTAAATACATCTAGGAACATGTATGTATTTGTGTGCGATGTAACTAGAATAAGGTTGATGATGTCAGAATGACATCATAGGATCAGTCATGCTGCTCCACTTATTTGAAATAGGTGGAGTTGGATCTGGGTCAATCCAATACAGCCATTGTGGAGCTAAGAAAGCTCCAGACTGATGACATCATAGCTGAGTCATAAAGACTACATCTAGATTGTCATGAGGTCGATCCTGAAGTGTAATTAAGATTACACTTTAATTAAGTTTGACTGGTGTAACAGTCAAGCCTTAATACTCGACCTAGATCTTTAGAAACATGAATAGTGTATTACCAGTACAGTCTGCCTGTATTAACAGAGCACAGGACCTAGTGTTTGATTCACAGAATCTCAACACAGCCAGACCTTGTGAGCTGCATACAGTCGGTTGGATAGGCCCATGAAATGAGTCAACAAAGGTACTTACTTGGAACTGGTCTTGGCATGACCTTTTCTCCCTCCTCCTTCTCACTGACCCTCAACTTTCTCCCTCACACATACTCACATCACCCTTTTGCATCAATGCAGGTTTAGCATGTGATGCCCCACCATCTTGCTGTGCAGGGCACCCCACGGTTCTTGCACAGTCAGCATGGATTCAGGTAGCGGTATCTGTCCACCATTTTATCTTCCTCTTCTGTATCCTTTTGAGAACACTAAAAGTCAATTAGTTCTTGCATGGAATCCTTGATTTGGCCAGAACTCACCTTGCATGAAGGAACCATGACCTCAATGTTCCATCCCACTCCTGATTTACTTGTATTAATTGTGGTAGTAGTGGCTTTCAATGGACCCTGAGTTGGCATGTCATGTGCTGGAGAGGGAGCCTGAGGAGGCTGGGAACCTTCATCAACCTTCATTTGGGTTGGGGCCAGATTGGCAGTCTGTGCCTCTTTGCAAGCCCGAGCTTTCCAGGTGTTGGCTGCCTGATGCACTCCCAACATGGCCTTGAGCAGTGTGGGTGAGAGTCATTCCACCATCGCACCGGTATCCCTAATGAGCCACATTGCTTCCCCTAATTCAGCCTGTGGAGTTCAATATTGAAGACGCTCAAGAAAGTTGAAGAACTCACCAAAGAGGAGTCCAGCTCCTCACACCATGTGTCTTGCTCATCATGGAGTGAATCATTATTGTTGGGCTGTGTTCTTACTGTGGCCTCCAGTCGTATCTGTGCATTGGCAGTGCATTTCTCAGCAGCAGCCTTGATGGAGTCGACTGTGGTGGGGGCATCATTGAGCTTGATAATGGAGGTGAGAAGAGTGCTGGGCATGGTAGATGGGAGAGGAAGAGTAGTGTGGCAAAAGGAAGAGTGGAGTGGAAGAGAAAACCACCCCATCACCCAACTGTGCACCATGTCTTGGCATTTGCTGTGGTATTGTCCTGATCTAGCCATTGTCTCGACCTGGCCCATGGCATTCACTCCCATTTTTGGTCATGTGGACAACTGATCCTGAGCCACATCTTGTCTTAGGTCAGTGAAGTGGTGCTGACTGAGGACAGTCAGTCTCTAAGTTCCCTGCGGATGTAGGAGACCAGTGTCCCCTACCATGCAAATCCCCCTTTTCCTGATCCTTCTGTCACCCATATAGCACAGGTCCCATTTCCAAGCAAGTTGAAGACCAACCTGAGCATTGTTCATCCAACCTGTCCTGTCTGTCCAACCCAAGTTCCCTGGATCTGAATTGGTAAGTCAGGTTTCTTTCTTTTGTATTGGTTTCCATCCTGAGCAACCATGGGCTCACCTGGGTCTGCCATATTTAGTAGTTTTCTTTCATTTGTACCACATACCATCACCATCATCATGCCATTTCATTACAGTACAGTACTTACTTCACCAACCTGATATGTACAAAGTCTTGGGTCTTCCCAGACCATAAACTTTGTATCTTGGACTCTGGTCCACATTGAATCTTATTCCCTCTCGATCACAAGTCTCTTCTTCTAAGTATTGAAACTGTTGATTTCACTGCACCCCAAGCCAGTCAAGTCAAGTTGAACACTCCAACCCAAACCTGAAAAGTCAGGCTCTCAGCCCTATCAAATGGGGAGGTCCGGACACATATTTTCCAGCTTTACAATGCATGGTTATTGGTCTACTACCTTCTCCTGGTCCCTTGGGTCCCTTTTGAGTCGAGTAAAAATGCTCACAACCCATACTTACACCATTAGGAAACCCACTTCAGGCTTCCTAGCTACTTTACACCGTGATGTAATTGTCAAGATCTATGGTAAGGGCAGAGATACCCAGTACTACTAGCTATTAGTACAACCATGGATAAAAGAATAAGAAAAGTTTCACCTCAGCCAGATGCCCAAGGGAGCAATTACAACTGAGGTGAGTCGAAGAGAACATAAGGATTAAATAGTGAAACAGTATGTGCACATGCTAACTCCAGGAACTCTGGTCCAGAGTTAAGCAAAGGTAAGCAAAAGTCCTTTTGGAATAGTTCAAGATGAGAAAGAAATGATCTAAGAAAAATGGAACAAGTCATAACTCACCTTTTAATAGATTTCACTGATAATGATCACTGGTCCCTATTCTACACTGCCATGTTTGATGGTGAGGTTACAATTTTCAGCTGTAGCTTTTACAGAATGGAACTAGAACCCATTGGTAAGGGGGCTCATCTTCCACATAGTCAAGGATCTTCACATTCTGGTTCTGGAAATTCCAAGACTTTAATTAGTCAGCAAGAAAATCCAGAAACACCTCCTGAAAATCCGCCTTCATCCAGTGGTTCAAATCCTCCAAGATTCCAAAATTCTGGTTCCAATCCATTGCATCATCCACATCATTCTCCTATAACCTCTATTCCTATTCTTGTTGAGGCCATTCAAAATGACTTAGCAGAGCAAGCTCAGTCCTTACAACAACAAGCAGAGTTGTTAGGATTGTTGCCTCAAGATCTTCCAAGACTTGAGTCACCTTCTTTGCAACAATTATCTACTCCTCCAACACCTGCTCCAATACTTACTCCTGAAGAAGACATTTTTGATGGACCTGATTACACAAGAAGATTCCGGAACTTCCTTTCTTTGGGAAGTTTCCCAGAAGAGCTTAAGATAAGGCTTATCAACTGGGACCTGGCCACCTGAAGAGGTACTTTGATCAATACTTGCAGATTAATTCCCATTTTGAAAAAAGCTATCCAATCCTTAGACTTGGTATTTCCTGGAGTTTCACCTTTTGCTCCCTGTAGCTGGTGTACTATCCTCATAGAAAGAGTACATCACTGTGAATTTAATGAAAAGATCCTGGTTGGAAGGAGATCTCCAGAGGATTCCCTTGATCTACACATTACTGAACCATTTTACCAAGTGGTTGAGACCAGTGATGTCCCAGAGGTACATCCAGGTATACCAAAGAAGGCGCCTTGCACTTGATGCAACTGCTACTTTCTGAGAGGCAAAGCTCATATCTGCACTGGGAATGATAATCAAATTGTTCAAAGAAGGGGCTCTCAGGATCCTTTATTAGCTGACTCAGGATCCCCCTTCATCATTATTCCAGAAAACCTCTACTCCCACCTTGATCAACAGTATCTCATACCAGATTGATATGCTGAACTTCTACTCCTACATTCATCATCTTCCCATCCTCTCCTGCCATCACAATCTTTGTCCAGACATTCCCAACTTTCACCTGGAACAAGTTCCAGTCCTTCCATGCCTTCATCTTCAGAATGATGAAGTTCCTTTAGATCTCAATCTGCATCTATTTATGGTCCTTCCAGGGCAAGTGAAGACTGATTACAATGAGTTCCAGAATCTAATGTATCTGAGGCAATGGGAGCAAGCAGAGAAGAAGAAAATGTCTTGGAGATGGGAGAAGAGTGGGTCCAGCCAGATCTGAACCAACCACCCCACCTTCAACAAGTTTATTGGATCAATCCACAAGGTAAAATCTGGTACCAAGTTCCTCTGACCCTGGTTGAACTCCCCCTTCACCTTTACCCAGACTACATCAATTTTGGAGTTTGGCACAGGGGAGAACACTATCAGATCCAATGCCTGAAGGTCTATTTATTTTCTCATCCATACATCCAACCCCAGACAGTCAACTTCCTGATGTCAAGGCTGGTCTATGCAATCAAGCTCCAATGGATCAAGACTGAGTGGATGTTGATGGACTGAGGAGGGATCAATAGTTGGGCTTACAATGAGGAACCTCTGGTGGACATTTATGAAGGTGCAGGTTGCACATTCCCAGTGCAGTCTTATCATAAAACTCATTATATCCGAGCTCACTGGTTTGGGTTTGAGGTGATTCAAAGGAATCACTGCAATTCCACTCACAACAAAATTCTTCTTCAGTCTCTTTGTCCTAACCTTGAAGTAGAAGAAGGTGATTGGAGGGTAACAAGAGATCCTGAGAAGATTCCTTCTCAGGAAATGATGCTGGTCATCATGGACCATAAACTTCGTCTTCATTGGCAGTCTCTTCCTTCTTCCAGAGGCCTTATGGCCATTCAACATTGTATAATCTATGGTACTGACGAAGAACATCAGATCATTTACCAAGGTTTTGCAGATGATGCCCTGGAAAGATGTCTTGGAAGAGATTATAGACAATTACAGCAAAGAAGAGCTGCAATCATTGGAGAAGAAAAATGTAGGCACCTCAGAATGGTTTAAAGACAATTCTCCCTTTTGCACAGAAGTTCCTTGCTCCTGGCCTCTCCCTTATTTATTTATTTATTTCATATCCCTTCAACTTCAACAAGCCTTTTCTAAGTTCTCAGGTCTTCTCTATTCCTTACATCACTTGTTCCATTCAAAATGTCTTGATTCATCCTGGGATTCTTTCCAATGATACATTGTCAAACCCACATTTCTTTGCAGAGACATACTTTGTAAACTTTGAAGCAATATCATCGAGACTGATGCCAACATGGTATCAAGTTACAAAAACTCCTATTTCCATGAATTGAGCAAGACATAAGAAACTAAGAACAAAGGAATGAGAATGAGGAGAGATCAAGAACTGAAGTGGCAAAGAAGGAGAAAGGCTTGGAGAAGGCAAGGTTCAACCTCAGAGGAAGAATCTGCTGCAGAAGTCGAAGAGCACCTATTCTCTTTACATGATGCAACTCAGGAACCTGAAACATTGGATCTAACTGAACATGAACCACATATGGATATAACAGATCAAATCAGAACACCAGAAAGATCAGTTAACACTGATCAAAGATCTAATGATGGAAGACCAGACTTTCAGGCTATTTTTGATCATTACATGTTTGATGACATCTTTGATCAACATTTTACTGACATCGTTCTTCTTAGCTGAAATTAAAATGGCTCAACTTCCCACTGATTCTACAACTCTTCAAACTGATGGTACTTTTTTTGGTCATATTCCTGTTCTAACTTGTCACAATAACTACCTGGAATGGAGAGAAAGAATGAAGAACTTTCTTAAGGCTTACAATCTTTGGAGACTTGCTGATGAAACATGTACCTGGCTCAGCACTGTTGCAGCAAGTAGAGCAAACTGGTGTTTGCTCGATGACAGAGTCTATGGCAACCTTTGCATGTCTGTAGACATCAACATTGCTGCAAGGCTTTCCACCTATGACCAAGACTACATCATAGGTGGTACTGGAGCTGATGCCAATGACATCACAAACTCCAAAACCCATGACACATGGATCACTTTACAGAATCTCTATCAAGCATCAGGAATTTCGGCACAGTTCAGCCTTTGAACTGACCTCAACAATGTCAAGATCAGAACTGACAGTATTGAACAATTCAAAAAGAACATGAATCGAGTCCAAACTCTCTTCAACAAGCTTGAACTTGCAGGAGATAACCAAGCTGAATCTGCTCGAGCCATGCATTGCATGGTTTGACTATTAAAATACCTCAATCAGCTTGTGTCAAACTTGACACAATCTATCAATATTGGCAATCTTACCCAAGATCACATCCACAATGCTGTTCTTGCCGAGATAAATCTCAGAAAAGCGCAAGGAACACAAGGTCCTTCAAAAGGACATGTCAAAGTTATCGCAGAAGCATCAAATGCAACTGCAAATTGAACAAATCCTTTCAAAAGAGGGCCACCTCAACAAAATAGATGGCAATCTCAAACCACAGGACAAAGCTTGCAACAAAGCTTCAGCAAGCACACCCAAGGTAAAGGAGGGCAACAAGCCCAAAAGAAAGGATTTAGACCTGGTGTCTCTCCACATCAAGAGAAGAAACAACAGAGGTGCTTTGGTTATCAAAACCAAAAGAAAAAGAATGGCAAAGGATGAGGATCTGGTGCAAAGATGGTAGAAGGTTTTGTTGGAATGGTGAATGAAGCAGAGTTTGAAGAAGAAGTGGAACAATTCTTTGATGCTGAAGAAGAAGCTGACATTAGAGACTATCCTAATCCTCTCAGCACCACCCTCAATGGTGAACAGAATGAAGACACTGGAATGAATATAGCTGGTACCACCTCAAGTATGGGATGCTCCATACACAGCACCACCCACATCCATTCAACCAGTGGCATCCCCAAATCCATCAATTGTCTCACTTCCAGAAGAGCCTATTCTCATCAGTAGGCCCTTTCTTATCCCAAATCATACTCTCTCATTCTAACCCACTTAATCATGGAGACAACCTGCCAGAAGGCAGAGACCCTTCTAATCAAATGGAAGGAGGAGGACAAACACATCTAGTACACAACAGGAGAAAAGATAAAAAAGGAAGAAGGAAGCAGATTCTATTTTGAGGAGGTTTAACCAATCAAACAGAAAATGTAACATGGGAAGATCAGCTTCATTGATATGCAGATCATCATACATCCTATGGTTCTTTCAGCTATGGTTATTACCATCCAAGCCAGGATACCCCTGGGTATTATCTAAGGAATGATCATTATGATCTAGACATAGGAGATCCAACAGATTATAATGTAAACCTTGGAGAGCAATCTACTTATGGTGACTGTTATACTGTGAGAGACAAGAACACAGGAACAAATGGCCTAGCCATGTCTTCCCCAATGCAATATGTATCTACAATCACAGATTTCCAAGCTCAAGATCATTGTATTGTTGACAGTGAATGTTCTGATCATCTCTCACCATATATAGATGATTTCGCCCACATAGGGAACAGAGCATGGTATGCCAAAACTGCTGATAATTCAGCTTTAATGGGATATGGACCTGGAAAGGTTATAATTCAATAAGAAGGTAAAAATCTGGTCACTCTAGAAAAAGTCTGGCACACACCAATGGCAAAATAGCTTCCACTTTCACTTCCAACTCTCACTCTGCATAGCTTCAGATGTGAGATTGAAGGAAAAGAATCCAGAATTTGGGACAAGTGTGGTAGACTCGTGATACAGGCATCTGCTTTATCACCACAGTCAAAGTTACATTGGTTTCGGTCATCTCAGATCACACCAATGAACCATCAAGCACCCACACTACAAGAAACCACTTCATATGAAATATGGCACCAGCGCTTTGGACATACAAGTGACAATGCTTTAAGACATGGAGTCAAAAATCTGACAGGCCTACCTCAATGTGCCATCCCCATGTCTTGTCCTCCTTGTAAAGGATGTGCTATGGGCAAAATGTCCAACAGATCCTTTCCAGACTCTTCAAAAAGAGCAACACAGACGCTTTAACTGGTACACACAGATCTTATGGGTCCTTACCCTGTGGAACCAAGATCAAGAGCACAATATGTTCTTACTTTTATAGATGATCACTCTGGTTTTGCACTTGTTGCATTTATCAGAGACAAAGCCACTGCTGCACAACATTTTCAAAATATGGTTTCTTGGGCTGAAACCTTTACTGGTCAACAGCTCACCTCTGTTCATTCAGACTGAGAAGGAGAATTCATGGGCAAACTTCATGCATTCTTTACTTTCAGGGATATCACTCATCAAACAATAGTATCTCATACCCCTCAACAAAATGGTTGAGCAGAGAGATTTAACAGAACCGTAATGGAAAAGAAGCTATATGACATCATGCATGCTTACCAAAAGCATTTTGACAAGATGCAGTAGAAACAGCAACTTTCATCTATAATAGACAACCAATGCATTGTCATAACTGGAAGACCCCTATTGAAATCTTCAAAAGTGGTAACAAGCCAGATGTCTCTTACTTCCAAGTATTCAGATGTAAAGCATTTGTATACATCACTCCAGAACAAAGAAGAGACAAACTCAGCGCAAAAGCTAAAGAAATGACCTTTATAGGTTACATACCAAACACCAAAGGCTGGAGATTTTGGTCAACAACTAGGAGGAGAGTCTTTGACTCTACTCAAGCTGTATTCGATGAATCAGTGTTCACTCATTGTCTCAAAGGCCAAGAAGATGGACCGATTCCAATTCCAGTAGAGGCCAAAGAAACATTAGCAAATAACGCCCCTATTGATCAAGAAGATCAAGAATCTCAAGAAATACCAGTACAACCTCGAGATATGGTAGTACCACTATCAATACCAAGAGCAAATTTGAATCCCAATCAACCAAAAGCACCACTAGAAGGCAGTACTAG
Source organism: Pulveroboletus cf. aberrans (assembly GCA_038094155.1). Taxonomy (NCBI): domain Eukaryota; kingdom Fungi; phylum Basidiomycota; class Agaricomycetes; order Boletales; family Boletaceae; genus Pulveroboletus; species Pulveroboletus cf. aberrans. Next base: position 9,443 of record JBBPTO010002652.1, read on the forward strand.
TGATAAAGACTCCTCAGGAGATCATCCAGACACACCTTCCAATTCAATGACATTACCAACTCCCTCTAAAGTCTCCACTTCAAAGAAGATGGATACACCATGTTCATATCACTCTGTACCTCCCTCTCCTTTCAGACAAGGAAGGAAGTGTCCACCATCAAAAGAAGACATAGACAGACACAAAGCAAAACAAAAGCTACTTTCACAACAAGAAGTAACTGAACCAGAGGAATCTGATTCAATAATGAAAAGAGACTGGATGCCACCAAGGCAAAATGAAGACAAATCTCTTGTGAGATTCAGAGCACATCCTCATCAATACCATTCTACAAGGAGAGAACATGAACAAACCTTCAGACCTCCTCAAGAGCCTGTTCAAAGATCCACAAGAATTGCCCAAAGAAGAGTGCAATCAGACTCTGCTTATTGAGATCTCACTCCTATTGAGATGGAATGACAGGAAATAAGGGCTTCAATGCAAACCCCTATTCAAGAGGATGTACAAATTCAGGAGGAGCAAGTTCAAAAAGAACAAGCTCATGATTAAGAAATGGATGAACCAACCAATCAGAACAACTCTATGAATCAATGTCTAGCTTAGTTGCTTGACATTCAATCAAACAAGTGTCAAACTTCAGACAAGATGGACAAGTCATGTCACAAGGTTGGATAAACGGACTATTGGCAGCAGCAGTAACAGGATCTGCTGATTGGAAAGTGCCAATACATTACAA
>JBBPTO010002653.1:0-10174 GCA_038094155.1 Pulveroboletus cf. aberrans
ATTCCTTCACTTTCTTTCTTTGTGTTACTGACCTGCTAGTTTTCTATCCAGAGACCTATAGCAGTTTAGGTCAGTCAACCTCTCTTCACCGGTAGTGAGAGTTCACTGGATTGAAAGTACCCAGTTGAAAACAAGGACAAAGTGCAAGGAGGATGATGAGGATGATGAGGATGACAATGGGGAAATGTCCCACAGAGGTCAGATGTTATGGCTGACCTAAATGAGGGCAGGCATAGAATCTTTGGGCTTTGGACTTAACCGTGGATGAGAGCAACAGAGCTTGATGATGGCAAGACATCTACAAGGAGCCTACTTACTAATGAGGTTCAGTGACAAAGGATACTACTGAGTGAATGGTGAATGAGGAGTCTGCCTACTATCGAGAACAGATGACAAGGACTTCCCACTGAAGGGTGGTAGACATGGAGACCTCTAAGCAAGGTCAATGAGGGAGACTTCCCACTGAAGGGTGATAGACAAGGAGACCTCTAAGTGAGGTTAATGAGGAAGACTTTCCACTTAAGGGTGGTTTACAATGATGAGGAGCAAGAAGGTATTAAGGCTACCCTTGGACCTGTATCAAGAAGTGGGAACACCAGTGTATTCCAGATGTGATGGAGGAAGTACAGGAAAGAGAAAGGTAAGACTAGACTAAGGTTTACATGTGCATTGATGTGGGTTTACATATGTATGTAAGGGAGTTCAGGGTAGGCATAGAACATAGAGAAATATGGTGGAAGGAATTACTGACTGAGCAAGTGAAATGGAATCGCATAGAATGCAATGGAACAGATGATAAGTCATGGTATTGTAGTCAGCAATGAAAAGAAAGAAACATCCAAGTTGGGACTTATATCCATGTGTATGTAAGTGATAAGTCAAGGAAAAAGTGTAGTCCAAGGTGAATTGTAACATCAGACAGGGATCTGATGAGTTGAAAAAAAGTGCTCATAATTTTGGAGGGTACAAATTTATAGTCAGAGCATTTCCCTTGACTTTTGACTGACATCTAGTCTAGCCGTAACATATAGTACCCATAAGTAAAGATAGTGTCCGTTATCTCATTGTAGGAAGCTGTTGCTCCTTAGGTCTGTATCCGATCATTCTATGCCTACTTGACTTTCACTAGGTTGTTGTCGAGTCATCAAGCATCCATCATCCGTGTTGAATCCAGTTCTGGTCCACCCTACTCATATGTGCCCATTTCCTTGTATCCATTTCTTTTCAATCCGGTCCATCTACCAGATGGATTCCTACTATATGTATAGTGTACCAGACGCTATGTACTGGATGCTCTGTATTGTGATCCGGTTACTGGATTCACATTGGATGTTCCTTCTTTATGCTTATTTAGAGTCTCGGGTATGCCCAGACTATAAAAGTTGTGTTTTGCACACATCAAATAAATCATCTATCACTCACTCGGAGTGGGAGTCTTCAGTCCTCATCAATCCAGTCATATCTGAATCTCTTTTCTCTTCTCTTTCTCTCTTGATCCTAGAAGAATCAAGTCCTGTGCTCGTCAGCTGTGTCTGAAGCATTAGGAGCTCTGCTAGATTAACTACCAAGAAGTCCTGTAAGCCCTGCAGTTGCATTCCCTTGATTCTCTACCTGCAATTCCCCTGGGATGAACCAATTGTTCCTTCACTTTCTTTCTTTGTGTTACTGACCTGCTAGTTTTCTATCTGGAGACATATAGCAGTCTAGGTCAGTCAACCTCTCTTCACCATTATCAGCAGGGATAGATCACTGACAAATAAAAAAGGAAATATAACCACTGCCACACCACATCCAGTTATATGGACAGGTGGAGAATGGTAAGTACTTCAAAGAAAGAACAGGAAACCAGACCTGGATGGTACCAGATACATACAATAGAGGGTGGACCGGGACCAGATCAACAATGGATAGGACATGGATGGTACGTGGCTTGAATGCATGCTTGAGAGAGACTGTAGACTGTCAAAATATACAACTCCTCCGAGGTCCTCTGACTTACTCTGGACCTGTTCTGTGCAACTCTGAACTTTCCTCTACAAAGTACAACTCCTAACTCCAGAGTTATTCAGAGTTGACTCGATAGTCAGTAACATCCCTTTTCTCCTTCAGACCTCATATTTCCTACTCTGGACATTATGTCGGAGTTACATCAGAGTTCAAGCACTCTGATCTTCATCATTACTTAATCTGTCCACTTTCGTAATTTCTTCCTTAGTTGTTCTGCCACCACTGTGCAATAGCTGAGGTTAGTCTTTTAGCTACTTTTAGCTCTCATTTTACTTATGTTTGTAGTTAGTGTATCTGTACTCCTTCATAGCACACAGATTCTGACATAGACAACCTAGGAAAAGTCAACCAGACATGGATAGACTGGATACAAACCTAAGGAGCAATGACTCCTTACACCATCTGTTGACAAATACAAGGTAAACTCATCCACACCAAAGTACTTGGTGAAGAGAGGTTGACTGATCTAGACTGCTATAGGTCTCCAGATAGGAAACTAGCAGGTCAGTAACACAAAGAAAGAAAGTGAAGGAACAATTGATTCATCCCAGGGGAATTGCAGGTAGAGAATCAAGGGAATGCAACTGCAGGGCTTACAGAACTCCTTGGTAGTCAATCTAGAATAGCTGCTAATGCTTCAAACACAGCTGACAAGCACAGGATTTGATTCTTCTAGGATCAAGAGAGAAAGAGAAAAGAAGAGATCCAGATACAACTGGATTGATGAGGACTGAAGACTCAGACTTGAACTGAGTGATAGATGATTGATTCAATGTGTGCAAAACACAACTTTTATAGTCTGGGCACACCTGAGACTCTAAATAAACATAAAGAAGGGAAAAGAAGAGAGCATCCGACATGAATCTGGTAACCAGATCACAATACAGAGCATCTGGTACATAGTGTCCAGTACACTATAAATATAGTAGAAGTTCATCCAGTAGACAGACCAATGTAGGGAACAGTAGTTTCCTGTTCTCATATCTAGCATATTCGACATATCCTGCATGATCCAGTTCCTTATATCCAATCTGATCTGTCCTCATCTGTCACCTGTTGGTAAGTCAAACCTTCATTTTACTACACTGGACACTTTCGTTTGTACATCCGGTCAATCTGGTTCTGTTGACCCAGTCACCAGATACATTGATCTGACAATCCAGTTTTCAATCCAGTCACACTCTTTACATGTATTTAGAGTCTCGGGTGTGCCCAGACTATAAAAGTTGTGTTTCGCACAGAGCATGATATTATCTATCTATCTGCCATCTATCTTTCATCCATCTTGAGGTCAGTTCTTCATCATCATCAGTGATCCAGCTGTGTCTGTGATCATCTCTTCTTTCTTCTCTTCTGATCTGTGAAGAATCAAGTCCTATGCTCGTCAGCCATGTCTGAAGCATAGGAGCTCTTCCTGATTATCATCCATTTCACCTCCTGTAAGTCCTGTGGTTCTCTTCCATGGAGCTCTACTCTACAAATTCTCCCTGGGACGGACCTATTGTCCCTTCATTTTCTTTCTTTGTGTTGCTGACCTGCTAGTTTCCTGTCTGGAGACGTATAGCAGTCTAGGTCATTCAACATCTCTTCATCTGGACCCACCATGAGGGGACATTCTAGATGAGCCCCCATGCAACCCTCAGGCACATCCAAGGTTCTCTGCTCCAGAAAAATTTCATCCATCTCCTTTACAACTGACATCTGACAGCTCTGAAGCGTTCCTACTTCAATCTGGTCCATACCTGCCACATGTCAATCATTCATCTGGCACATTTTGACAGCTCTGTTCTGAGTGCATCTTATTTCACTCCTTTTCGTCTGACATTTCTTTGACACCTTATATTCATTCCAGTCTCATCTCACTTTGTATCCGACATTCGTATTTCATCTGTGTACCTAGCAGAGGGTCAACTCACAACTAGCTAGTGCCATTTTTGTTATCGATTTTGATTTGCACCACTTCATTTTCACTTGTCCTTGTTCACAACTTCATATTTCAATCCGATCTGCTTTTGATCTGGTCTGGTCCATTTCCATCCGGGACCAGATTCACTATGTTCAATCCTTTTCATCACCAGATGCCTATGCAGGGCACTCCACAGGCATATTCATTCGATGGACATTCTGTCACTCTATTATGCTACCTTGATGACATTAATGATATCTGCACAGAGAAGGGTCTCGGCAACCAACAAAAGATCAACTGTGCATTTTACTACACTGTAAAGTAGTAAAGGGACTCCGGAGTGAAGTCCTAAGCAAATAAGTAGGGTGCGAGTGTAGGTCTCAACCCAGGGGATTGCAAAGAGAAGAAAAGAGAACTATAGGAAAGGCTCACTAATTGTCCACAGGACACTGGAAAACTGAGTCTGGCTTTCCCCTGTTCGGTAGGGCTAGGAAACCAACTTGGTGTTGCAGGACTATAGCAGAAATGGGGGAAACTGGCTTAGGATTGGTACTGAGTGGAACTAGATGGCTTGCATGGTGATGGTAGGGGAGTTACTTCCTAATTTGGGCATACCTGAATGATATATAACAAGAGAAATACAAAAAAAAATTACTCAACTCTAAAGGAATGGATCTGGTGTGCGAGAAAGTGATCCAGTGCATGGGAATCTGGTATCTGGTAGACTGGATAGGTATCCTGTGTGTATGGGTCTGGGTCCGGTATATTGAAATGAAAGAAACAGTAGATAAAAGTGTAGACGGATCAGAAACTGACCTTCAGACAACTACTGGATTGACTTGGATCAGGATAGACAACAGCATGGAGCGGTCTCAGATCAATTGGAGCGCAGGATAGAGACTAGAGATGGCTAGGAATGACCAGATATCACTGTAGGAAACTACACTTTCCTACAATGCATCTCTCGACAAAGCAGAACTCTGGGAGACACTTCCAGAGGCAACTTCTGCTACCCTGGATTGGCTTGCATTCATAGCAGCCATGATTTTATTGTACCTGGGATGCAAATCTGCGATCCGTTATTTCAAAGACGATCTGCTAAAATTTGTAGGTTCATCTCAGTCACAACCACTCTGAGGTCTCGATAATCTCAGAGCATATCATTGTCAATTCCTCAAGATCTCATCTCATCTCATCATACTTGACCATCTCTCAGTACAGGAGTGAGACTATATCTTCAAGAGTGGTCTTTCATCTGATATCTGTGCATCCATCTGCAACCAGTTGCTAGTGGTTCGGTCCAACGTCCATCTGGAGGATCTGTATCCAATGGTGGATGCCCTAGCAGCTGCTACATTTCTTCTTTCACATCATTCTCCTCATTCTGAACCTGCACCTACTCACTCGCTACTTCTTTCTATCGAACCACTGCAGGTACCTTCCACACTGGATCACATAGATCGGGTTAACACTTCATTCATCTCTCTTCTGCCATCCATTCCTTCCATTGTGCTGGATCTTGTCAATCCATTCAGTGCTCCCATTGTGCCACTCTCATCATTCCTCTCTACCATCGCTCTGGACCCCATTGATCTGAAGTTCACCTCATTTGTACTGCCTTCATCATCTCTCTCATCTGCCACACCAGATCCCGTTGATCCAGTTTTCATCTCATTCACTCTGCCCTTGGCACCCTCTCCTCTGCTTTTCACTACTGTCACTACCCCTCCCTCCACCAATGCTATCTTGGACGTCAACATGTCCATCTTCACAGAGACCTCAGCATTCGAGCGATGCCTCCATCGTGCACAGAGCCTAACACCATGCCCCTGCTTGTACCATCCATCCATCTGGTGCCCATCACACCCATTAAAGCAGCACATCCGGTCACCATGTTGTCACTGGATCCATTCAAGCTGCCTCTACTATCTGCCACCCCTCCCATACATATCTCGGTTCTTTCATTACCTCACACCTCTGTCCTCTCATTCTCAACCCTGGATGTCATCAATGATGTCCTGAATCCCCCTCCTCCATACTCAGTTCATCTGTTATCTCAGTTTCAGCGACCTCTGTGGCTCGATGCCCAGAAGGTCATTGTTCAAAGTCCTCTGTGAGAGGGAAGGGACTGTAAAGCCCTTCCACTTTCTTTTCCTAATCGTATTTCACCACCATCCGACGTTCCAATCTGCACTCCAGACCTGGATCCAGATCCTGTATACTGGATAGGGTCCCATCCTGTTCTTTTCACAGATTCTGTTCATAAAATTGGTCATTCAGTAGGTATAGATGCAGAAAGTTTTCTCAATGAAGAAGATCTGCCTTTTCATTCATTCAACATTATACCATTATTCATCAATCCACCACTGTTCATCAAGATTCCTTTACACCATACTGACCATCTGCTGCTCTTATCATCCAAAATTGTATATTAGTTGTTTCTACCCCAGTTTTCATCTGGCGATCTCTGTTTCACCCTGGTTTCCAATCCGGTTATCTCTCATATCAAACTGTCTCTTTCGATGCTAAAAACAAAAGTCCTACAGAAAAACAAAATCATTATGATAGGTTCTCATCCATCTCATCTCTACATACACTCATCAAGCACAAGATCTTCGTCTTCATTCTTTTCATTCATTATCCCATCATCTGGTTTCAATCCATTCTCATGCACTCAGACTCAGGTTCTATCATCAAAGATATAGAAGTGATAGTAGATCAAAGAAGACAAGTCAAGCAGAACCTCGCACCTTGGTTTCAGTTCATTCAATTCTGTCAATGCATTCTTTTCTCTGGTTCTATCCTTGAAGGTATAGAAGCGGAAGTTGATCAAAGAAGAAAAGTCAAGTGGACCCTTGCATCCAGTTTCATTTCATTTCATCCATTTCTATGATTTTACTTGGACCATACATCCTTACTTACATTTCATTTGTTTTGTGTCATCCAGTACTGATAGCCTTGTCATCCAGTGGGTTGGATAGGACAGGACAGGACCAGATAGGACAACTCGGATCACTTGGATCATCCAATCCGGACCAGGATCATTCAGATCCAGTCTCCACATCATCTGGCATCATCCCATTCACAGACAGTTCACCCTCACACACCTATTCATTATCGTCATTACTCATGCTATACCTCAGTTCTGCCTCGCTTTGCTGCCGGGCAGCCTACCTTGCAGTTATTGCATCCTTTATCATCCATCATTCATCATCAGTCTCTCTCAATGCGTTGTCAATCCATCACTCCCTCTGTCTCCTGACCAGAGACTCAATCATCATTATTTAATTCATTTTGCACTCATCTTACCACCGCTGCATCTGACTGGAGACAGTCAGTATTCAAAGTTCTCTGCAGATGTAGGGAATGGTAGTTCCCTGTTCTCATATCCTGCATATCCTGCATATCCTGCATGATCCAGTTCCTCATATCCAATCCAATCTGTCCTCATCCATCATCTGTTGGTAAGTCAAACCTTCATTTTACTACATTAGACACTTTCGTTTGTACATCCGGTCAATCCAGTTCCGTCGACCTGGTCACCAGATACATTGATCCAATGATCCAGTTTTCAATCCAGTTGTGCTCTTTACATGTATTTAGAGTCTCAGATGTGCCCAGACTATAAAAGTTGTGTTTTGCATGAAGCACAATATTATCTATCTATCTGCCATCTATTATCCATCCATCTCGAGTTCAGTTCATCATCATCATCAGTGATCCAGCCATGTCTGTGATCATCTCTTCTTCCTTCTCTCCTGATCTGTGAAGAATCAAGTTCTATGCTCGTCAGCTGTATCTGAAGCATAGGAGCTCTTCCTGATCATCATCCATTCCACCTTCTGTAAGTCCTGTGATTCTCTTCTGTGGAGCTCTACTCTATGAATTCCCCCTGGGACAGATCTATCATCCCTTCATTTTCTTTCTTTGTGTTTCTGACCTGCTAGTTTCCTGTCCAGAGATGTATAGCAGTCTAGGTCATTCAACACCTCTTTACTGGATTGAAAAGGAATGGATACAAGGAACGAGATATGTATGACTAGGGTGGACCAGAACTGAATTGAACATGGATGAACATGAATGCTTGATGACTCGACAACAACCTAGTGAAAGTCAAATAGATGTAGGATGACCAGATATGGATCTAAGGAGTGACAGTGAAAAGAGGTTGAATGACCTAGACTGCTATATGTCTCTGAACAGAAAACTAGCAGATCAGCAACACAAAGAAAGAAAATGAAGGGACAATATGTAGGTCCGTCCCAGGGGGAATTTGTAGAGTAGAGCTCCATGGAAGAGAACCACAGGACTTACAGGAGGCAAAAGGATAATAATCAGGAAGAGCTCCTATGCTTCAGACATGGCTAACGAGCAAAGGACTTGATTTCTCACAGATCAGAAGAGAAGAATGAAGAGATGATCACAGACACAGCTGGATCACTGAAGATGATGAAGAACTGAACTCAAGATGGATGGAAGATAGATGGCAGATAGATAGATGATTGAAAGATAGATCTTGTGCTCTGTGCAAAACACAGTTTTTATAGTCTGGGCACACCTGAGACTCTAAATACATGTAAAGAGCATGACCGGATTGAAAACCAGATCGTCAGATCAATGTATCTGGTGACTGGATCGACAGAACCAGATCAACCAGATGTACAAATGAAAGTGTCCAGTGTAGTGAAATGAAGATTTGACTTACCAATGGGCAACAGACAAGGACAGATCAGATTGGATACAAGAATTGGATCATACAGGATACGCCAGATATGCTGGATACAAGAACAGGGAACTACCATTCCCTACAGTGCAAATCAAGGGGATCTTCTGTAGATCTCCTTGCAACCAGGATCTTTTCATTAAATTCACAGTGATGGACTTGTTCTATTTTCAAGAGGATAGTACACCAGGTACAAGAAGTGAAAAGTGAAACTCCAGGAAATACCAAGTCTAAGAAGTGGGTAGCTTTTCTCAATATGAGAATCAATCTGTGAGTATTGATCAAAGTACATCTTTGGGCAGCCAGGTCCCAGTTGATAAGCCTTATCTTAAGCTCTTCTGGGAAACTTTCCAAAATAAGGAAGTTTCAGAATCTTCTTGTGTAATCAGGTCCACAAAATAGATCTTCTTCAGGAGCAAGTGTCAGAGCAGGTGTAGAAGGAATAGATGATTGTTGTAAAGGAGGTGACTCAAGTCTTGAAGGATCTTAAAACAACAATCCCAGTGACTCTGTTTGTTGATGTAAGCTGTGAGCTTGCTCTGCTAAGACATTTTGTATGGCCTAAACAAGAATGGAAATGGAGGTTATAGGAGAATGATGAAGATGATGCAATGGATTGAAACTGGAATTTTGAGATCTTGAAGAATTTGAACCACTGGATGTATGCAGATTTTCAGGAGGTGTTTCTAGATTTTCTTGTTGACTAATTAAAGTCTTGAAATTTCCAGAACCAGGGAGTGAATATCCTTGACTAGGTGGAAGATTAGCCCCCTCACTGATGGATTCTAGTTTCATTCTATGAAAGCTACAACTGAAGATTGTAACCTCACCTTCAAACATGGCAGTATAGAATAGAGACCAGTGATTATCATTAGTGGAGTATATTAAGAGGTGAGTGATATTTCTCCATCAAAATTCATAAAGCCTATCAGTGATCCTGTAGGCTTGTTCCAAAGTGATGCTAAAGCATGCAATGAGGATGGAAAGAGCATCAAAAAACCCATAAACAAGAACTCTGTCTCTCCATGAGGCAGGAGTAGGAGGCATGGTGAAATATTTCAAAAGATATAGCCTGCTTGCCCACTACACCTAGGCAGGGCTCATAACCTACCAGAAGGGTACAAGAGTACTTTTGTTGTGCAGGGCAGAGAAAAAAGAGGTGAGTTGAGGATGCTCACTGAGATAGAGAACAATGTTCTTGTGACCAAGTTTAGATTAGTCAAGATTGATGAGATCAAGCCTTGTAAAACTTCTTAGAAGCTTGATCTCAAGGGGAAATGAATCTCATTATTAATTACATCACAGCATCTATTGCCTTTAAATACATCCAGGAACATGTATGTACTTGTATGTAATGTATGTAGCTAGAACAAGGTCAATGATGTCAGAATGACATCATATGATCTGTCATGCCACTCCACTTATTTCAAATAGGTGGAGTTGAGTCCAGGTCAACCCAACACAACAGTTGTGGAGCTAGGAAAGCTCCAGACTGATAATATCATATCTGAGTCATAAAGACTACATCTAGATCATCA
>JBBPTO010002654.1:0-10173 GCA_038094155.1 Pulveroboletus cf. aberrans
GGGATGAGTATTATTTACAGTGAGCTCAAAAACCCTTTCCATGATGGCCTCAGTTGCAGTGTGTGATGGACACTGCCTACCCCTGTGGGAATTTAGCTTAGCTTTGGTGGAGTTATAAATAGACCTTACTCCCGGCTATCTGAATGCTCCCTGAGTTATAAGATAGAATTCACACAGTACAGAGATATGGCCATTATAAAACAGTGATGTCATGGAAGGGGTTTTTGAGCTTTTGAGTTAGTGACCAGGATCATGGTTATATAGTAGAATAATTGGCTTTATTTGCTTGTACAAACAATGAAATACATGTCAATAGTATATCTGAGTTTAAAAAAGTTCACACACCCCATAGTTTCTAACACTATTATGATTAGATTCCTTTTTCTTACTCAACAAAAATTTATTCTTTTTCTGCTTGATGGTGGCCAGTCTGGTGAAGCCATTGCCAAGAAAACTGATGTTAACCCTTTTATGGTATCCAAACGTCACTCCAAGAGTTGTTCTACCCTTACCAAAGCTGTAGGAGGTCACCCTTGCAAGCTTTTCCCTACTAATATTCACCATGCCCAACATCTTATCACCTCTTTCAAAGCTGAAAAACAAAGAAACATTTAAGTTGGGACTTATACCCATGTGTATGTAAGCAATAAGCAAAGGAAAAAGTGTAGTCCAGGGTAAATTGTAACATCAATAGACTGCCCAAAAATCTTGGATAAGTTCTTGTGGCATTCCCAGTCACAACCCCTTGTCCACCACCCTAGGCCTCTATCAGTTCCCTTGCTAGGGAACACTGTATAGTGCCCCATCTAGCTTGCCTAGTTATTGGTGTGTTCTCTCTTGTGTTCAGTGTGTGCTGGCAACCTCTGTGATATGACTCAGAACCACTTAAGGCTCTAGGCCACTTTCACTTGTCAAGGGAAGGGAAGAGGGAATGAGTTAACACCATAGATGCTGAGGAAAACACCAAGAGGACAATACTGCCCTCTGGTGGCTGCATTCTTGTCCTTTATATACTATTCTACATGTTTGTACCTATGGTAGTCTAATCTAGATGTCCATGAGGAAACCATAAGGATTAGATGTGGAGAAGGCATGGTGTGAAAGAATGAAAGATGATACATGTGTAGGGTAAGGGTATAAAATGATGGTAGGGTCATGGTGTTGAGATTCTGTGAATTGAACACTAGGTCCTGTGCTCTGTTTATACAGGCAGACCATAGTGATAATACAATATTCATGTTACCAAAGACTTAGGTCAAGTATTAATGCTTGACTGTCGCATCAGTCAAACTTAATTAAAGTGTAATCTTAATTACACTTTAGGATTGACCACATGATGATCTAGATACAGTCTTTATGACTCAGCTATGATGTCGTTGGTCCGGAGCTTTTTTAGCTCCACAATGGGCATGTCAGATTGATCTAGATCCAACTCCACCTATTTCAAATAAGTGGAGCAGCATGACTGATCCTATGATGTCATTCTGACATCATTGACCTTATTCTAGTTACATCACACACAAATACATACATGTTCCTGGATGTATTTAAAGGTGATAGATGCCATGATGTGATTAATAACAAGATTCATTTCCCCTCGAGATCAAGCTTCTAAGAAGCTCTACAAGGGTTGATCTCATCAATCTTGCCTAACCCAAACTTCAAGAACTTTAGTCTCTATCTCAGTGAGCATCCTTGACTCACCTCTCTCTTCTCTGCCCTGCACAACAGGAGTACCCTTGTACCCTCCTGTTACATGGGTGGTGCATGGAAGACATAGGAATATTCTAGGAGGGTCTGGAATGCATAGCATGACATACTGTATGAATGGAAAGGGTTTGCATGATGAAATACAAAGTTCTGGTCAAACTGTTATGCTTCCAGTGCTTCTGAGGTTCTGGTTCCGAGTTCCCACAGTTCCAAGCCTTCTGAGCTTCCGCACTTCTGAGTTCCCACGCTTCCAATCTTCTGAGTTCGGAAGCAGTGCTTCAAATATTCTAAGTGTTGTCAGAAGTGATGGAAAGGTGTGGAAGTGACTGTAACACTCTGTATAGGTGGCTAGTCAGCTTCAATGAGAGTTCAACTGTTTATCTCTATAACACTCTATCAATCATGCAAACCCTTTCCATTTGAATAGTATGTCATTGTATGCATTCCAGATCCTTCTAGGATGTTTCTATGTTTTCCCTGCATTGCCCATGACCCTAACATTATATATTGCTCTTACCCTGTTCATATGTTGTCTTTCATTCTTCCATGCCATGTCTCTTTGACATCTAATCTATGGAGTATTCTCATGGACTGCTAGATTAGAGTATGATAGGTATAAACATGTAGAGTAGTATATAAAGAACAAGAATGCAGCCACCAGAGGGCAGTCTTGTTCTCTTGGTGTTTTTGTCAGCATCTATGATGTTGACTCATTTTCCCTCCATTGATTGGTGAAAGCAGCCAGGAGCCTGAAGTGGTTCTAAGTCATATCATTAGGACAAGACTTTCCTTTTTCCTCTGCCCTGCTTTCAGGTCATGAAGTACTGAAGGTCACTTGCAGAAGAACCTCAGAGTGCTGACAGAAGTCCTTTCAAAGTTTCAAAGGAAAGTTGGTTGATCTCTACCATCCTTTATTGTCTTCCTTAGGTTTTAGTAGCAGCCACTTGGAAAGGGTTGAGCAGGCCTATGCCATAGAACAAGAAGTGGTGGAGTTTATTAAGGCTGCTGTATTGCAGGCTTCCCTTGGTACCTTTTCTCATCCCCACATCCACACAGGCCAGAAGTCAGACAGAGTAGCCCTAGTTGACAGATATGAGTACAAGGAAGGGATTATCACTTTGCAATGCTAGAGCCATTGAAGAATATAGCCCCACCATCTCCGGTCCCATCACTTATTTATCTGTTCTCAAAATAGCTGAAAGCACCAGAAGAGCCAGAACTGCTTTCAATAGAAATGGTTCACCTCTTCTTTCCTTAATGGATATGCAAGCAACTTGATGCCTTTGATAGGCAAAAGAATGATAGGCTTGCTATAGAAGCATTTCTCAGAAGAGAATAAGTAAGAAAAAGGTACACAACTCCACTCCCACAGGGTAGGTGAAGACAGTGCTGGAAGTACTGGAAAAATCTCAACAGCAAGCAAGTCTACAATTACATTAAATTAATTTATAATCCACTGTACCTACATATGCACAAAGCATTATCTCAAAACATTGTATTGATACCTATTCTATTAGAGACCTTACAATATCATGTCTATGCAATTGAATCTGATCTTGGGTGATCCTGCTATTGACTAGACTGAGAAGGTTGATGAAATCTTAAATGAATTTAACTCGTTTCTCAAAATGAATAAATAGTTAGACATGATGCACACTGCCACTAGAGGCCTGAACCAGGCCAATGTGCTGATCCAGGAATTGGAGGATCAGGCTGTCTCATTTACACAGGATCAGAGATCAGATTAGAAGGCAGGTTCTCTTGAAAGATTTAAGTCTTTACTGTTTCTAAGACTATGATGGATGCTGTGCCAAATTTGAGGGATGGTGGGCAAAGATTAATGGGTGGCTCAGAATTAACAGAAGAGCCTTTCCAGAAGGATGTCATGATGCAGTCATTGCAGTATTGCCTCAAGAGGGTAAGAGCAGGAAGGTCACAAAGACATGTCTGGCATTAGAGAATAACTGTGAATGGAACATGCTAGTCTCAGATATTGCAGAGCTCTTCAGATCCACAAACCAGATCGATTGAGCCTGGACTAAACTCCAAAAGTTAACTCAAGTGAGAATGGCCACAGATGACTATATCATTCACCAGGAGTCGCTGTATGGACAATCAAACATTGGTAACAGTCACACTGTTGAACATTTGGAAAGAAATACAGTATGTGGCACCATTGCCCAGATATTCCAGGAAGAAAAATGGAAGAATGAAATAGATGCATACTTACAGGAAATTTACCAAGTGGGCACAGTCAAAGATGCCCTTGACCTTATCATGTGATAAACATTCCAATGCTCAGAAGAATTCAAAAATGAGAATCCAGATGCAATGAATATCAGAGCTGTTTCTTTCAGTATCAGAAGGAAGTAATTCTGCTATAATTGCAGCAGAGGACACCTTTTCCCACAGTGTCAAGAACTGAAGAAGAAATGCTCACTGTACAAGTGGATTGGTGGGCAGTACAAGAATGATTGCCAATGCTACCAGACACAAGCAACGGCAGTTCCCACTGCTACTAAATGGGACAGTGACCCCTGGGTAAAGGCATTCAGGTGCATGATGTTTGATATGAAAGTGTACTTTGTGGATGTTGCTATTGCAAAATCCAAGGGAAAATGAAGAGCTGTGGAAATAGTCTGGGTGTTGGCACAGCAAAAACTTTGACGTATAATTACTTCAGTTCTCTTGAGGAAGAAACTGCAATGGATGACTCTGACAATTTATGTTAGTCCATAGTAGATGCTATTGCTTCTGCTTTATAGAGGTCTGAAACCACAGCCAACATGATTTTTGTGGATCAGAAACAGGCAGAAGTAAACAGGATTTCATTGAAGTCACTCCAGAATCACATTTCCATATTTAATGTTGATGGAACAAAGAACTCCGCAGGTGACATTATCCACTGCACTGAAGTAATTATAAACTATCAAGGACACAGGGAATGTGTCACCACAGAAGTCACTGACCTTGGATAGAATCAGGTCAAACTGGGATATACATGGTTGGTAAATTACAACCCTGTAATTGACTGGGCAAAATGGGAAGTAAATATGTTCTGATGTCCACAATCATGCCATTTACTTCAGGAGAAGAGTGTATACCTCTAAGGACTTGAGAAAGAGGAAGAAGAAGAGGATATGCAGCACATGCTACTTGAGTAGCTCTTGAGAGCCAGTTAAGACTGATATAGATCAAGTCAAATTGGTACTGAAGCAGTACCATAAGTACCCTCCAGTTTTCTTGAAGCATGAGTTAGAATGGATCATACTCTGGAAGCCATTGGACCCTCCTCTTGACATGAAAAACTCATTTAAATCCAAGAATGGCATGATTATACCTCTTTCACTCCAGGAGCAGAAAGAAGTCTCTGCCTTTATAGATAATCAGCTGAACAAGAGATATATTGAACACCCTGAAAGTCCACAGACATATTCACAAGAGAATGGTACAGAAATACCACTATTTTGATGAGTACACTGTAAAGATAACTATCTGCTTCTGTTGATATTTCAACTGGTGGATAAGCTGAATGATGCTAAAGTGTTTACCAAGATGAACCTAATACAGAGATTTAACAATGTAGACATCAAGAAAGGTGATGAATGGAAAGCTGCCTCTGCATGTTTCTGTGGAGCATATAAGCCCCTGATAATGTACTTTGATCTATACAGTTTCCCTGCCCCCTTCAAGGCAACAATGAATGAAATCCTTTCTGATATGGAGGACATGGTGGTCATATATATTGATGATCTGATGATATTCATAAAAATTCACAATCATGAGAAGCACAACAAGATTGTCATGGAATTCCTCCAGCGAGTTGAAGAAAATCATTTATTTGTCAAACTGGAAAATTCACATTTAGTGCTTCTAAGGTGAATTTTCTTGGAATGATTGTTGGAAGAGACAGAATCAAAATGAACAACTACATTGAGGCAATTCTGGAATGGCTGGAGCTGAAGAATGTAAAGGAAATTAGGACCTTTCTAGGGTTAACTTCTACAGAAGATTCATGAAGAACATGCACATGTTGCATAACCTTTGAAAGACCTCACAAAGAAGGATTGGAAGCAAGGCCAACAGACCACATTTGACATGCTTAAGCAGAAATTTCTACAGCCCCTATCATTCCATATCCAGACAATGATTTCAAGTTCTGACTGGAAAGTAATGCCTCCAACTTTGCTACCCAGGCAGTATTATCTGTTGAGCTAGAAGACAAATGGCATTCAACTGCCTACTTCTCTCATTCCATGTCACCAGAAGAATAGAACTGCCCTGTGGCAGATAAGGAAATGCTGAGTGTCATCAAGCCTTGGAACTGTGGAGACATTATTTAGAAGGTGTCAAGCAGGAGTTTGAGATCTGGAATCACCATAAACATATGCAGTGGTTCATGCAGTACCAGGACTTAAATAGTCAACAGGCTTGATGGGCACAATATTTAACTAGATTCAACTTTGAATGGATTGACAAGGCTGTATCTATTATGGGCAAAGCAGACACCCTATCTAGAGGTGAAGACCATACTCAGTGAGTGGAAGACAATAATAAGGGAGTGCTAGTCATTCCACTGAAGATGAAGATGATGACCAACTGGAATAAGACATCAAGAATGCAACTGTAAGATTGAAAGAATCAGAAACAATGAAGCTCTTGAATAATATAGTAATGTAAAGAAAAAGATGAAATCCTTCTACAATATGAAAGTAAGAATGTTTGTTCCAGCAGATCTAAAATTCTGGTTACACATAGTGGAGATGCATTATGACAGCCATGTTACTGGACACCAAGGCTATGAAAAGACCATAGGACTGCTGCAGCGCACCTATTATTGGCCAGAAATGGCAAAATTTGTAAAGCACTATGTTTCCCACTGTGACAGGTGTGTGTATTTTAAGGGGAGTAACACAGCCCCTTCTGGTGGAAAACTGCTAGGCACTTTGGAGTGGAACTCCTAAGCTAATGATAAGGGTGAGTGTAGTTCTTGATTCAGAGGGTTGGAAAAAGAGAAGAAAAGGGGTGAGGATGAATAGAATTGGCTCACTGATGTCCATGAAGAGCTGGAAAATAAAATTCTGATTCCTTCTTGTTTAGTGGGCCTAATGAATCAACTAGAACTTAACAGGACTTGAAGGAAGTTGACTTAAAGATTTAGGATCAATGATAGATGGTGGTAATTTGCTGCAGAACTAAGTTCTTAGTACAAACTTTTAGTCTGGGCATTTCCAAGACAGTGAATCAGAAAGGAAACATAAAGGAACAAATGTAGAAGTGAAATAAAGTAATATCCAAAATACATAGAAAACTCAACTGTGATGCACCGATGACTCATTTGAAGCATAGAAACTCAGGTCCAATACTCTGGAGGTCAGTGTTCCAACTTGAGAAAATGCCCTGTCTGAATATTGAGTCTCAGAATGACATAGGTGTTTGGAGCAACCTGGAGGACCTATGAATACTTGAAGGAAGTGGAAGTATCACTGTAGGGACCCTTTGTCTTCTACACTAGAAAGCCAGTTCCAGTATGGAATTAGCTTGAAAACATATATCTGCTAAATTCATTACACATTTATCTCTATCCAGTGGTTTTAATGCCATCTTGATAGTGTGAGACAGGTTTTCAAAGGAAGTCAAGTTGATTTCCTGCAATAAAACAGTGACAATGGCAGATACTATGCATCTTTGTCTATCAAATATATGGAAGAATCATGGGCTTCTGAAGTCTATTATATCAGATTGAGAATCACAGTTTGCCTCAAAGGTCATAAATGACATCTGCAAATGACTTGGAATCACACCTGAGTTATCCACCACTCATCATCCACAGACAGACAGACAGATGGAGTGCATGAACAGAGATCTCCAGCAGCATCTCAGACTGTTCACAGCAGAGAAGTAGAATATGTGGATAGACTGGCTTCTGATTGCACAATCTGCCTACAACTCTAAGAAGCAGGCTTCAATGAAGATATTTCCATTTGAAGTCACTAAACCCTATCAGCTAGGGATGGGCATAGAGCAGAAAGTCTCCAAAGCGCCAGCTGCTGAAGAATTTGCCACTCTAATAGATTGAACACCACAGGAGACTAGAAATAATTTATTGAAAGCTCAAGAGCATATGAACGTCCAGCTGATAAGCACTGCTCTAAACCCTCTGAATATAGGGTTGGAGATAGAGAGATGGAGTTTGGCTTCATACTGATGATATACAGTTGACCTGTGCATCAAAGAAGTTCAGTGAGTGGTGTATGAGACCATATGAGATCACCAAGTTGGTTGAAAGTAATACAGTTGAACTGAGGCTTTCCAGAACTATGCAGATTCACCCAGTTGTTAATATATCTAGAGTCAAATCCTACAAGGAACATCTGCCAGGACAGGCAGCATCCCATCCAGGACCAGTCCAGATGACAGAGACTGGAATAAAGAGCATAATGTAGAGTATATTGTGAACTCACACCTTCAGGGCCAACATTTGAAATACTTGTTTCACTGGAAAGGCTGGAGTGATGAAGATTGTACTTGGGAGTCTAAGTCCATTTTGGCTAATGTGCAGGGCACTGTCACAGACTTTAATAGGAAGCACCCCAATGAATCTTGTCATCTCCACATGTCAAACACTCATTTTTCTAACTTATTCACCCCCTATAATAACATAATAGTTGTTTCTGAATCTGAAATATGCTTTAGTTGCCCAGAATTCAATTAATAGAAGGGGGGTAGTGTTGCAGTCACTTCCACACCCTTCAGACACTTTCAACACTTTCAACACTTCTGACCACACTTAGAATGTTTGACACACTGGAAGTCATGTTTAACAACTTGGAACCTCAGAACCTTAGAATCCCAAAACCCTGTAAGCATGCGAGTTTGAAGACTGAAAAGAGATGGATGGATACATACAAGTAGGATGGACCAGACTCAGATTGAACATGAATGGAACACAGATGTGACACAGATGCTTGAATGAACTGAACAACAATCTGGTGAAAGTCAAAAAGACATAGATGGACCAGATATCAACATAAGGTGAAACTCCCTTACACTGATCAGACCCAGAATGATCACAATAGCACAGACACAATTCTGGATATGGACCCAGACCATTTGAGTATCTGATATCACACCACAGCCTGTTCCAATCTAGTAACTATTGATTCTGACATCAATCAAAAGTTTAATCCTGCCATAATCCATGGCATTTCTGCTCCTTTGAAGATTCCCTGATGTCCCTCACTTCAGTGATGAGGTAGTCACTGAACTACCATGATTTTCAGATGATGTCAACTGTCTTGATAGATATGCCAATTTCTTTGAAAGCCAGAAAATCAAAGCCACAATCCAATATGCTGACCTTGAAGAAGCTGAGTTATGGGAGACTCTATCTGAAGCAGCTGAAAATGATTGACAAGCCTTTCAACCAGCAGTTGACTTTTATCCAGGATGTAAAGGTATCAAACATAAAGTTGGGCCAACCCCTCTACCTTAACTCAGGACACCTGAATGAAGCCAATCACAAGCCCAGAGACATTTAGGAAATATTACTGACACTACCTTCACTGTTCATCCTAACTTCTGTGCAAAAAGCACCTAGCTAAGTATGATTGTGACATAATTTATCTGAGTGGTGTCTCACAGAGTATCTGAGAGTGGATCATTCACCAGCTTGCTATTATCTGGCCTAGCATACATTCTAATGAGTCCTATTCAATGTTGGATGTTGCTGATGCTCCCTGCTTTTTCCTCTTAGGATTCAAGCCTTGTCAAGACAAAATCTAACCAATCCTGTACCACTTCCATCTATTACTACACGAGTTCCATCCAATCCTGCACCTATCTTCTTACAGTCACTTCCACATCCTTCTGACATTCTTGATTCTTCCAACACTTCTAACCACACCTGGAATGTTTGACATACAGGAAGTGATGCTTCTGAGCTCGGAATCTCGGAATCTCGGATCATTGGAACATCGGAACCATGCCGGAAGTGTGGGAACTCAGAACTCAGAACCCTAGAAGCCTGGAAGCACAGAAACTTTGTATTTTATCATGAAAACCCTTTTCATTCTAACAGTACATCATGCTATGCATTCCAGAGTCTTCCAGAACACTCCAATGTCTTCCACGCATTACCCGTGAATCTAACATCATTTTATGCCCTTACTCTGATCCTGTATCATCTTCCATTCTTTCAAACCATGTCTTTTCCACACCTAATCCTTATGGTACCCTCATGAACATCTAGATTAGAATACAATAGATACAAACATGTAGAGTAGTATATGAAGGACAAGAATGCAGCCACTTGTTAGGGCCATGCAGACAAACTCTGGTGTATCTCCAGAACTCTGGAGATATTGATAGGACCTTGGCTTCACCTTATGTGGTGCGCCACTATCCAAGTCTCGGGGTTGTGGTCCCATATTTGCGGAGGGTCGGAGGTGCAGAGTTGAGTCA
>JBBPTO010002655.1:0-10167 GCA_038094155.1 Pulveroboletus cf. aberrans
ACTACTGAATTGGAGTACATTGAGCTCAGTAATGCTGGACAACACCTCACCTGGCTCCACACCTTCTTCAAGGAAATCAGACATCTGCAACTCCGACCTACAACTCTCCACTGCGATAACCAATCTGCCATCATCCTTTTCTGAGATCCCCAGTTCTGCACTCTGTTATATCCATGACAACTCCGGTCCTATGAGCACCAACTCCGCTCCTATCTCTGGTGTGTTCACATCCATTATGCATCTCCGTTCCTCCGGACCTTCGTACATATATCATGTTATGTCTTTGTTCCTTATTTAGTTAGATCTCATGCTCTGTAACTTTCCCTGTCGCTGTGCAGCACAGCTCCAGTGAACTGCACAACCAGTGCACAGCTGTGGTTCTTAGTTTCCTGACCTCTGTTTCATTACTCATCCATTATGACTTCGTTACAAATCCGATGCTCCTCCATACTATATATTCTGTATCATCTCCGCTGTACATATCCAGTCGTAATATTGAATTGAGTACTTGACGTTCTCTCCCTTCAATCAGCTTGACGCTCAGCTCCCACCAAACTCTGACAGATATCCTAATCCTCCTCCAAGTCTAGATGACTCAACTCCGCACCTCCGACTCTCCACAAATATGGGACCACAACACTGAGACTTGGATAGTGGTGCGCCACATAAGGTGAAGCCAAGGTCCTATCAATATCTCCAGAGTTTGTCCACATGGTCCTAACACACTCAGACTAAACACATCCAATGAAAATACCACTTTATTCAGGATGACCTAGTTGGAAAAGGGAAAGCAGTGGTCTGATACATTCCCACTGGAGATATGGTCGTGGATGTTCTCACAAAACCATTAACTTGAGAAAAGCATTGGAAGTTCATTCAAGCCATGGGACTCCATATGCGCACGAGTGGGAGTGTCAAAGTATAACTCCAGTCCAACTACGGTACAACTCCGAGGGTACTCCACCCTTCTTTAGTGCATTTCCCACTCTGTTCACCCCAGAGTTGCATTTATCCATTCCGGGAAAATGTCTCTGGTACATCGTACCATTCCTTGACATATTGTATGACTTTTGAAAGTTGTATGACTTATTTTCTTTTGTTTAAGCTATTCCTTTCTCATCTTGAACTATCCCAAATATGCTTCGCTTACTCTCGCTTAACTCTGGACCGGAATTTTCCAGACTTAGACATGCACATATCATTTCACTACTTAATCCCTTCACTCTCTTCAAACTCACCTCAGTTATGATTGCTCTCTTGGGCATCTGGCTGAGTACTGGGTACCTCTGCCCACTCTATAGATTTTGACAGCGAGGCAGGCTTGTTTGAAGCCTTCCCACTGTGGACACTCATGGGTTAAATGGAACATCAGCAAATCAGCAAAGCAGATTTAATGTACATGCATTCATTGAATATGTGAGCAGTTAGAGTGTGGTAAGCCAGGGGGTTTTGAGACTGGATTTGCTCAAGGAGGTTGTGCAATTCCTGGTACACATCATTCATGGATTCATGGAAGAACTCAGTCTCTTTCTCTACTCCAGACTCAAATCTGCAGATAGCAATATACATCTTGAAATGTAAAGTGAGACCACCTGAGTGTCAGTAAAATGAAGGAAAATACATACCGCTGTAAAACTCCTAGAAACTCTGAAGTGGAACTCCTGTCATATCCCATCCCAACCCTATCATCACACCTCCGATCATCCCTCCGATACCCCCTATGTCACCTCTGACTCTGACTCCCTCATCTCCGGTCTCCTCCGATAGGACTCCATCCCATCACCCATCGGACATCTGATACTGGAACCCCTTCCTCCATTGGACCAATTATGATTGGTTCGGATCTCATTTCCTCTTATGCTCCCTCCATTCCTCTGACCTATGCTCCATTTCCTATGATTACTCCTGTGCTACATTTCATTCTTATATCCTATGTACATCGCCCCTCGGTACCCTATGATCTCCGACCGTTATGTACCTTTACATATGGTTCCCTCCATTCTCCATTCTGGACTCCGATCTGATACCCCTGTATATAAACCTGAGACCTTTGCATGTATTTCTCAGTTCGAATATTGATGTTACTTGATGTCCCTGATGTCTCTTGATGTTCTCCCTCCTCTGAACTCCATCTGATCCCAATGAAGTTTCCTTCCTTCCCTTACCCTCTTCACCTTGTCCTTCCCATCTCCGAAACGAGGACCCGACAGTAGGCAAGGGCGCGACACATAAGTCCTGCGCCAAGTCCTCACCCCCATAACCCCTCATCTCTGCCCAGTTCCACCTTCATCACCTCCACATCTCACTCTGTCTCATCCCCATCGGACCTCCGGCCCTTCCTGCGTCCTTTCGCCCCGTAGTTGACCGATCCACCTCGGACCTGCATCGGACGAAGCCCTGGAGGAGTTTAACATCCTGACAACTCCTAAGGTAATGAAAAGGGTGTGAGTGTAGTTCTTGACCCAGGGGATTGCAAAGAGAGAAATAAAGTGGGTGAGGGCAAATATGAATGGCTCACTGATGTCCTGAGAGAGCTGGAAAATAAGAGTCTGATTCCTCCCTGTTCGGTAGGGCTAAGGAATCAACTATGGAGTTGTCAGGAGTTGATGGAAGTTGCAGGACTTGACTGGACTCGAAGGGAAATGAAGGAAATCGACTTCGGAGACTTAGAACTGATGCTAGATGGTGGTAATTTGCTTCTAGAACTAAGTTCTATGTACAAACTTTTATTCTGGGTATTCCTGAGACTGTGAATCAAAAGGAAACATAAAGGAACGAATGTAGATACTAAACAGAGTAATAACCCGATAAGGAAACACAACTCCGACTCATGGATGACTCGTCCGGAGCGTGGGAACAAAGGTCCGGTCCTCCGGACATCGGAGTTCCGACTCAAGAAGACAGCCTCTGACTATTGAGTCTTGGAGGAGTGGCAGAGTAACTCGGAGGACTTTGGAGGATGTACAAATGCTCGGAGGAAATGGGAATGTCACTGTAGGGAGCTTGAGTCTCCTACACTGCAGCACAGACCAGAGCGAGCATTACAAGTAGTACTTCACACTCATTGGGCTTGCTTTCAACAGATGAGATGAAGATATCCTCATGTCAAACATAGTGTGAATTGGGACCAATGAAAAAGAGTGTACAGAGCAACAGAACAATTGCCTGATGAGAGAATGGTTTGTTCGCCTGGTTTGTACATGCCTTTCAATTATCCAGTCATGAGGAAATGTTCATTAAGTCGCAACCAATTATTTAAAAATATTGATGTACATCTGGGATGGGATTGCAAGGATATATGAACATGAGGTCAGTCAACAACCATTGTACCATTTTTGTGATCTTGTCTGTTGAAGTACTATTACCAGTGCCAGAAACCTTGAGGCCATATTTGATGGGCACTACAGCATCAACCTTCTTTTTGATGGCATACTGTTCATTGCTAATGTGCTGTGAAACCTGGAGTAATTGTTAGTTGCTGAACTGCATGGCATGATCTAACACATCTCACCAGGGATGAGAGATCCTTTCTATACTTAGAATCTTCAGCAATGCACTGTGCCATGCCAGGAAATCCAAAATTAGTCACAACCTTGAAAAGGGGTTCTTAAGCAAGAGCTGCACATTCCAGTGTATGCGAAAGTGCATTGATGGTAAGGATATGCTTTTCATTACGTAAAAAGGCCTCATGAATAATACCCTGAACTGTCTGACACTGTGCAAGCAAAGAAAGTGTTGTACCACATCCTTTTGGGCACACAAGGTCATAGGCTGATCAGTTGTGATGAGAATCATCAACCAAGCCCGGAGTTGCAGTGGAAATACCGTGACCAGCACTTGCTTGAAGGGCTAGTATGGACCAAAGTCACTGAGGTTTTGTGCATCAGTAAATCTAAAGACAACATACCACTACTAGTAACAATAGCCTGTGGAATGGAATTCTGGGGCACAGATGCAGTCTCATACCATTTCAGCTGCTGAAAACCAACAAACTGATATCAGTGACTCAATAACAGTAACAGGGACCAGGAGGGAATACTACCTCATTGTGTCAGAATCTGTGTGCTATGGAGGGGCAGAAAGGCTCAGACTCAGTTGACACACAGATGGTAGGACAACTGAGGGAGTGAGATGAGAAAATTGGACTAAAATAGTGATGGAGATTGAGCATATAAACTCTGATGTAACTCTGATATCATGTCTGAAATAAGAAATATAAGGTCTGAAGAAGAAAGAGGACCTTACTGAGTGAAAACACCAACTCCAAGATGCTCCAGAGTGAAGATGGCAGCATTGGTGTGCATCAACCTCGGAGTTGTGATGATGAGCCTTGGAGGAGGCTGGAGGTCAGAGGAGTTACATTTTGACACATTGTCATACTGAACTTTTTGCCTTTCGAGTTGCTTCTGAGCCTGGCTCTGCACTTTGGTTGCAGTGGAATCCAATCTGGTGGATATTCTTGCACTATGTGCACTGTTTTGGATACTAGGTGTGGTCCATGATGGAGTCTATAGACAAGCGGCATCAGTTGAGCCCCATGTTATTCAAAAGACAAGTGGAATTTGAGATAGTAACCTACCTCAGCCAAAACTTGACCAGCAATGGCCTCAGTGTCAGAATCTGTGTGCTATGGAGGGGTAGAGATACCCTGACTACAGACATAAGTAAAAGAGGAGCTAGATGTAGCTAAAAGAACTAACCTCAGTTGCACAGTGGTAGTGGAACAACTGAGGAAGAAATGATGAAACCGGACTGACTAAAGAGTGATGGAGATTAGAGCACATGAACTCCGATGTAACTCCGACATAATGTCCGGAATAGGATAAATGAGGTCCGAGGGAAAAAAGGGACCTTACTAAGTAGAATGGTTAACTCTGAGATCCTCCAGAGTGGAGTTGAGGGTCTTGGTGTGCATCAACCTTGGAGTTGTAGTGGATGACCTCAGAGATGTCCGGAGATCGGAGGTGTTGCATTTTGACACTCAGCAGTTTCACCATCAGACTCAGAGGCAGTGGGAGTGAGCTTGGAATGCAAGTCCTCTTTTTCATCATCTGTCACTGCCTGAACTGTGTGCCAGCCAGGCTTCTTACTCATCTCCATCATAGATGGTGTGGCCACTTGTAAAGGTCAAAGACCATGGATAGTCATGCCTAATTTCCTTGCAAGCACTGAAATGATGGTTAGAGATCATAAATAAAATCTGAACAACACCTACCATATGATTCTGGAAGTTGCAATTCTTCCTCATCTGATGTGGTTGGTCTCTCAATGTCAGGATCTACCTC
Source organism: Pulveroboletus cf. aberrans (assembly GCA_038094155.1). Classification (NCBI taxonomy): domain Eukaryota; kingdom Fungi; phylum Basidiomycota; class Agaricomycetes; order Boletales; family Boletaceae; genus Pulveroboletus; species Pulveroboletus cf. aberrans. The sequence continues at coordinate 5,286 of JBBPTO010002655.1, forward strand.
TAATGACTGAGGATGGGCCAAATGACCCTCAGTTAGTATATAAGAAATGATTTCAGTGACTTCAAGGGCCAGTAAAATATACTACTAGTATGCCTCACCAGTATCTTTGGTTTGCTCGCCCATGACAGCTGTTTCATTGCCACTGGCCTGAGCATTCTTGGTTTGCCACCTCGACTTGACTTGAGGCTGTCTTGTACCAATAGACATTACTGAGGCAGCTCCTTTGCATGACCATGATGACCTTGGAGCTGGTCCAGGCATGTCTACATGTAGTGGGATGTGTACCATAATTAGCTTTGGTCAACAAAGAATGAGAGAAACAATGCCTGTAATGAACTCAGATGCTGCACTGACAGCAGCTGCAGTCTTTCCAGCAGATTGTCGAGTTTGGCATATCATCTTGGACAAACAGAATATGTCAAAGAGAGGGTCTTGTGCAGAAGAAGAATTATCCAGCAGCATGGCCCAGGCAAGAAATAAATAACCAAGAGCCAAGGGATCAAAGAAACTGGAGAGGTGATGAAGGACTGCATGAAGGGTAAACAAAAATGTCCAATTTTTCAGCCACCCACTCAAAGTTCAAAGTAGATATATAAGCCAGCCACACCTCCTGGCTTACTGCCAACAATAGAGCCCTTGATCAACATGCCCACCTGCTCAGGCTGCTTGGCTTCATTTTCCTCGTGTTTAGTCCTCTCAAACCATTTAACACAAAGTTGAAACCCTGTCTGCATCACTGCATGCCACTCACTAGAACACTTTTCTGGCCTTCTGGCCCGGCCAGATGCAATCCATGGGCCTGTCAATTCTTTCAATGAAATCCAGGTTGACACTAACAGATATGGAGCTGATGAATTTGAGTTTGACGACATGCATGAAATGGAATCAAACCTACCTTGCAGTAAGCTTTGAGAATCAGATGAGGACTCGGACTGCCATAGCTCAGACTCAGAGCATGAAGATGCCAACCTCTCAGACCTCGAGGATCGATAGGAAGCTCCTTCTACTCATCCTGACTTATCAGAGATTGAAGTGGATATGGACTTGGAGAACCCTGGAGATTCAGTCAACCTGGACTCAGAGATAGACAGGAATTCTTGCACATACACAGCCATGCAGCAAAACTGCAGAGAGAACACATTCGTTATCAAGTATCCAAGCAGTCCTGCAAGCCGCTTGGGGTCAAATGTATCTACACTTGATGCAAACCAATGATATGCTCAGGAACTTCAACATGTGCCAGGTGATTAGAATCCACATGCACTATTTGCATCACAAATGAACTGGGAGGTTGCCCAGTGGGTAAAGATGCATGGACCAGAATCCACCGCAGTATCAGAATTGCTTGGCATCAGTGGCATGAGTCTTGTGACTTACAGTAAACAGCAGGTGCTCAGATCACATATGCTGACCCATTGTACTACAGCTTGCAAATCACCTTGGAATTTCATACTTCAGTTCATGTGAGCTCAATAAACTGATTGATGAAAAAATACCATCTGAGTGACCTCAGTTTCAACATGAGGAGATTGTTGTTGCAGGGGAAGCTTTCGATGTATATTCTCCGAATGTCATTGAATGTATCCAATCACACTTTGGAGACCCAGAGTTCACCCCACATCTGCTACTTTGTCCTGAGTGTCATTATGCTGACTCAACAAAACAGGAACATATATACTTTGATATGAACACTGGTAACTGGTGGTGGAGGACACAGGTAGGAATCAGTCATCACATTTGTAGTATTGTATACAAACTGACCAAATCATTCAGAGCAACAGATCGAATCTAAACCCTGAAGCAACTGTGATTCCAGTCATCATCTCATTGGACAAAACTCAACTCACCATGTTCCACAACAAGACTTCCTACCCAGCATACCTGACCATCAGGAACCTTCCAAAGGATATATGAAAGAAACCTTCCCACCACAGGCAAATCTTACTGGCTTACCTACCCGCAACTTGGCTTGAACATGTTACAAACCAGGCTGCATGTTGAAGAATGCTTGTGAATCTCTTTTACACATGCATGCACCATATCATTGATTCATTGAGAGCTGCTGGTGTCGATGAGGTGCTGATGATGGGTGGTGATGGAGTCATGTGAAGGGTCCATCCCATTCTTGCCACATATATTGGTGACTATCCAGAGCAGGTACTTGTTTGCTGCTGCAAGTCAGGTGACTGCCTAAAGTGTACTATCTCTTGGAAGAATATTGGTGAATCCGAAAACCCTGGTCCTTCTCATGACCTTGTTGCAATTCTCTCCACCCTAAAGGAGTTGGATAGGAATGGACCACTTGTGTTCACATGTGCCTGTCATGATATCGAAATCAAGCCAGTTGCCCAACCTGTTATGGCTGACCTGGGGAAGGGCAGGCATAGAACCAGTATGACTGCAGTCTTTAAACCGTGGACGAGTGGTGACAGAGCTTGATGATTGCAAGACGTCTACAAGGAGCCTATCTACTAGTGAGGTTCGGCGACAAAGGTTGCTACCGAGCTAACAGCAGCCAAGGTACTTCCGAGTTAACGGTGGACAAGGGAGTCTGCCTATGATTGAGGACAGACGACAAGGACTACCGAGTTAACGGTGGTAACTTCCGCATGAGCGGTCGTGGCAAGGTGATGAGAAAGAAGGTATTAAGGCTACCCTTAGGCCTGTATCGCGGAGAGAGGAAAATGTATTCCCGAGATGGTACAAGGACAACGAGGTAAGAACTGGTAAGACTAGGATGAGGAACATAGGTGCAACGACGTGGGTTTATATATGTGTGGTAGTTCAGGGTAGGCATGGAACGTGAAAGAATATGGTGGAAGGAATCGCTAACTGAGCAAGTGACAAGAGGCACATGAAGTGCGAAGGGAATGGACGGTGAGTCATGATATCATAGTCAGCGATGAAAAGAAAAGAACGTCCAAGTTGGGACTTATACCCATGTGTATGTAAGCAGCAAGTGTCAAGGAAAAGCGTAGTCCAGGATAAATCGTAATGCAACCATTCTGGAAGGGCCTACCATATGTCAATATATTTCTCACCATCATGCCTGACATTCTCCACCAACTATACCAGGGTGTAATGAAGCACCTTATTGCTTGGATTAAGTCGATATATGGCTCAGCTGAGCTGGATGCATGCTGTTGTTGATTCCCTTCCAGTCACAGTGTATGTCTCTTCACCAATGGCATATCCAAGTTATATCAAGTGAGTGGCAAGGAACATGCCAACATCTGTCAGATTCTACTTGGATTGATTATTGGAATCCCACTTCCAAGTGGTTTACAGTCAAAATGCCTCATTCACACAGTCTGGGCCCTGCTCGATTTCTTGTACTTAGCTCAATATCCCACCCATACAACCTCAACCCTAGCACTTCTCGAGAGTGCTTTGAAGCATTTCCATGAAAACAAGGCAATTTTTGTGGAACTTGGTGTACGATCACATTTCGAGTTTCCAAAGCTTCATTCGCTCAACCACTACATGAACTCTATCAAGCTCCTTGGTACAACTGATAACTATGATACCCAATATTCAGAACGGTTCCATATTGAGTTTGCAAAGGATGCCTACCATGCAACCAACTGCAAGAATGAGTTCCTGCAGATGATGCTTTGATTAGGATGCAAGGAGAAAGTTCAGTGACACACAACATTCATTGATTGGGTTCTCTCTTGCTGCTCACCATCGAGTTCATCTGCAACTCTGCACCAAATATCTGGCCTAGCCATTGAGATTGAGTCTTGTCAAAATATATAACTCCTCCAAGGTCCTCTGACTTACTCCAGACCTGTTCTGTGCAACCCCAAAGCTTTTGCCTACCAAGTACAACTCCTGACTCCGGAGTTATTTGGAGTTGGCTTGATACTCAGTAATGTCCCCTTTCCCTTTCGGACCTCTTATTTTCTATTCTGGACATCACATCGGAGTTACATTGGAGTTTATGCACTCTGATCTCCATCACTATTTAATGTGTCTGCTTTTATAATCACTCCCTCAGTTGTTCCACTACCACTGTGCAACTGAGGTTAGTCTTTTTAGCTATATCTAGCTTTCCTTTTTACTTATGTCTGTAGTCTGGGTATCTCTACCCCTCCATAGGTAAATACACAGTTGTTCCACTACCACTGTGCAACTGAGTCTGGGTATCTCTACCCCTCCATGGCACACAGATTTTGACATTATTCATGCACTCTCTGATTGCAAACAATAAAAAAAGTATCTTAATCGATGAATTTACATGCCATTTCTACCTGAGTATGTATGCCAACACCTGTGGCATAACATGCAAAAAGCTCAATTACCGTAGTTCTGCCTAGTGATCTCCAAGATACTCAATGCTGATCCACTCAACGTGCTCACCCTTGACAGTCACAGCCCTGATGCAGTCCAATACTGCAAACATGTCTATGGTCAGTGCAGATGGGAGTTATTCCCAAATGTCTAGTGCATCTTTTGAGTCCTTTGCAGTTGACATCACTGCAAGTTTCACGGGTATTTTTGCACTTTGAACATTTGCACCCATTGTGGTCGCCAGCCATGCACCATCCCTGCACTTCAAAGTTATCAGGGTCATATGTGGGGGCACAGTCTGTGATTGCATAAATACGTCAGCACATCATCATAGATGCAGACCAGCTGACTTTACTCTTTTCATGGCAGGTCTCTGGTCCAGTGAAGCCAATGCACTTCTTGCAACTACAACCTCATAACTTGCCATTCACAGTGCAAGTCTCTGTGGTGTCTGAGGGGTTGGCAAATGTGGCGGGTTTACAATCTGTGGTCGAACGTACAATCTTAGCAATTCACTTCAGGTAGTATAAACTTGGCTGGTATACCATTTGAGAAGCAATCTATCTTTACATCACAGACATTTGTTGCC
>JBBPTO010002656.1:0-10166 GCA_038094155.1 Pulveroboletus cf. aberrans
GATCTAAGGGTCATGAATGAGAGCACAAAGGCGACCTTCTTGTTGTCAGTGCAGTAGACATCGGAGTTGACTAGGAGGTAGGTTGTGACGGTGTCCAGCCAATCTTGGGATTTAGTGGTGTCGCCGTCAAAGGCGGCTGGAGGGTTGAGCTTGAGCTCTGTGGGTTTGAAAGAAGACATTGCTTCATATGCTTGGATAAATTCCTAAGGTTCGGGCAAGTCGAGGGGGTTGCTAGGGAAAAAGATTCTTTCAGACTGTGGCTAGGGTGTTGGCGATGGAGGGGTCAGCACCTGAGGGATAGATGCAGAATGGGAGAAGTGGTGGGCTAGGTCGAGGGCAACTTGAGTTTCCTCCTCAGTGGGTAGGAAGTTGTCCTCATCAGAGGGGGTTTGGTCATGGGGAACTGACTCAGAATCAGAAGGTTCATTGGGGCGGGAGCACCAACGAATGTCAAGGGGGGGTCTGGGAGGAATGGTGGCTTACCAGGTAGTAGCCGACAGGGAAGCTAGACCTTTTGTTATGACTACCTTGGGTAAAGATAGGCGCAGCCCTTCGAGGCAGGTCTACAAGAACGAGGGAAAACACGGCAAGGCGTTTTACGAGGACAAGATGCAAAGGTTTAAAGTGAACAAGACTTTGTTGCTTGTTCTATCTCAACGATCGAATGTCAAAGAGAAGACTTCCTCGGAGATCGATTGTTCCAAGGTAAACAAGAAGTTCCTTTTGAACAGCATAGCCTCTAGAGCACTACAAAGTCTCAAAGAGCAAGGAGGATCCCTAATGAGGGACTGGGCTAGGAGTGGAGCAAAGACCTGGTGTATTGAGATACACTAAAGGGAGGTCTAGCTTAGAGTTCTAAATACAGGAAGTCATACTTATATAGACGAGGGTGAAACTGCTGACAAAGCAAATGGAATCGCATAGAATGCAATGGAAATCGGGCAATGAGTAAGAGTATTGTAGTCAGCAGTGAAAAGAAAAGAATGTCCTGACTGGGACTAACACCCATGTGTAGATAAGCAATAAGGAAGAAAGGGGGCTGATCATAATAATTTGAGCATCATGCTGTGATTCATTATCTGGTAAATAACATAAGAATATGACAGCTTCTGATGGATGCTATGCCTTGACACTGAATGATTATGTAAATTACATAATTGTAAGGTGTATAAACAATACTCATCCCACTCAGTTAATCAATATCATCATGAACTTCATTTCTACCTCTATAAAAGCTAATATTCTCTTCCTTGCTGAATCTGGTCTCTCTATTCATCAGATCTCCTCTCAAACTGGAAGTCTACTGTGGCAAGAGTCATCAAATAATATGTTCTAGAGAAGAAAAACATCAAGCTAGGGTATTCTTCCAAGGTTTCCTCTACTAATAAGAGAAGGATTATTTCTAGTATTATCACTGGGAAAGTGGAAAATGCTGTTCAAGCAACCCATCTCATCAATTCTGCCCACTCCTCTCCTATCTCATCCCAAACTATTTACAATGTCCTCAAGTCTGCTTCCTTGAAGACTGTGGTCAAAAAGAAAAAGCCTTTTCTATCTGTCAAATATAGAAAATAGAGGCTAGCCTTTGCTTTTAAGTATCAAAACTGGCCTGTAGAAGACCAGACTAGGGTTATTTGGTCAGATGAAATCAAGCTTAACAGGATTGGGTCAGATGGAAGAAAGCATGTATGAAAAATAGCAGATAAGCCTTTACAGGACAGGTGTTACAATTTATCCCGGACTACACTTTTCCTCGACTTAACAATTACATACACATGGGTATAAGTCCCAAATTGGATGTTTATTTCCTTTCATTGCTGACTATGATACTCTGACTCACCATCTGTTCCCTTCGCACTTCACGTGCCCTTATCTCACTTGCTCCGTCGGCGATTCCTTCCATAGTATTCCTTCACATTCTATGCCTGCCCTGAATTCCTTTATGTATATAAACCCACCTTGTCGCACCTATGCTCCTCAGTCTAGTCTTTACTATTCTTTACCATTCTTCACCGTTTTCTACCTCCTTGTATCACCATTGGAATACATCGTTGTTCCCACTCCACGATACAGGCCCAAGGGTAGCCTTGATACCCTCTTGCTCTTTGTCGACAACCCTTGACTGGGAAGTCTCCATCATTGACCTCATCTAAGAGGTCTCCTTGACGCAACCATTAACCTGGGAGCTACCACCGTTAACTCGAAAGTCCTTGTCGTCAGTCCTCAATCGTAGGCCGACTCCTCGTCCACCATTAACTCAAAAGTACCTTGGCCGCCGTTAGCTCGGTAGCAACCCCCTTGTCACCGAACCTCACTAGTAGGTAGGCTCCTTGTAGACGTCTTGTAATGGTCAAGCTCCGTTGCCACCTTGTCCACAGTTAAGACCACAGTTCCAACAGTTCTATGCCCGCCCATCCCCAGGTCAGCCATAACAACAGGAAGGTATAGAGATTGGTACAGTTTGGAGGATATTCCTTGATGGTTTCAGAATGTATGGGCTAGAATCATATTGGCATCTTGGCAGGGGTAGAGGGCAAAATGAATGCTGAGCAGTATGTCTTCATTTTGAAGGGTAATCTGCTTCATAGCATGGAAATCTCTGGTATTTCTAAGGAAGATATTGTCTTTCAACAGGATAATGACCCCAAGCACTCCTTCAAAAGAGCTCAGGAATGGCTTGAATCTTATGGAATCAAGCTTCTGGATTGGCCCCCACAATCTCCAGACATTAGCTCTATTGAACATGTCTGGCAAATTCTGAAACAAAAGCTCAACAACTATTCAAGACAAGCTAGGGGAGCATGGAAACCTTGGGGGAGGATTGCAGTGGAGTGGGGCACAATTGAGGCTGAGAAGGTCAAATATCAATGGAAAGTATGCACAGAAGGCTAGAGGCAGTAATTAAGGCCAAAGGAAGACACACTAAGTACTAAAAGTATAACATTGAAATGATGCTCAAATAGGTGTTCCAATGACATGTCATTTTAAAATGGCTCTCAGTGGCATGACAACCAAATCACATGATTCAAATGGGGTTAGGAAGCCCAGAGCAATTACTACCTTTTCCCCTGCAATTGTTTGGCCTTGTTTGATTTTCTTCACTGGCAATTAACCAATCTCTTCAAAATGCACCAACATTGGGACACTTTTTTGAGCCACTGTATGTTCTAATGTTCAACTGAGGCAGCTATCATGTCCAAGCTTCAAGGTTCAACATCATACAACATTACCTTAGCAGTGGACAGTAGGACAAAGGATGGGCCAGATTCAAGTGCATTGCTAAAGCAAGTATGTGGGAAGGTACAAGGTATGTAAGTCTAGTTTGAGGAATAGAAGTCCAATCACAGGATTTATATACATATTTGAGCACTTGAGGGCAGGGACAGATGAGACAAATAGAGAAGTAGCTGCTGATAAATCAAGTGAGTCATGTAGAACATGATGGAATACAATGGAATGTATATAAGTCAGCAGTAAAAGAAAAAGAATATTCAAATGGGAACTGGTACTCCCATGTATGTAAGCCAGGGCACATAACAAAGAAAAGAATGGGGCTGATCACAACAGTGGTCAGACATGCTCATCTGCCTTCACAATAGATATGGATATGAAAAGTACAAACTATGTACATTGTTATGTTTTTGTAGTAGTTGTACAAGTCTTTGACCAGGAGTAGCACAGCATTTAGTTGCACACAGATAATATATAAGGCAGGTGGCCAAATTCTTGGAACCCCCAAAAAATTTCTCATTCAAGTATTTAAAAAAAAAATCAGTGTTGCAGATCTCTTTGCAGTCAAAGGAGCATTTGTGCAACAGGAAAAATATTTTACAGCATGCTAACTATCTTGCACAAAGTTGGTGGCCTCTAGGTGATTCACACCATATTTGATCGACTGATTAGTCATGCGTAAAGGGCCACCAAATTAAATTACATAAATAAATGCAGAATTGCCATCCACACCCAGTTGACAATCTCTAAGTACCTGCAATCTATCCAAATACCTTGTGGTGCAGCCACACCTCATACATCAGCCACCGTCGGCCTACCCTGTTCGGTCGCTGGAATCACCCTCATTATCTCCTCGATGTCTACCTCTCTCTCGCCCTCCACTGGCACCTCGTTCGCGAACGTCATCGACGTCCTCCCACCAGGGGGGAGATCTGACAGTGTTGGCAAGCCGAACCCGGAGTCGATCCCACCCTGACCTCCACCTCCACTGGCACCTCCTCGTCGAATGTCGTGTGCATACCGCTCCCGTATGCTCAGCATGAACCGAGGTGTAAGAGTGTAGATAGGAACCAATTCTACTATGTCAATCACCATCACCCGCCAGTCTCCCGGAACTTGTCCCAAGGTATACAATAGCTCGACAAAGTTTACCAGGAAGATTCTGTAATAGATATTGTCAGAAGCACCTCCAGGAAATTGTTTCTTTACGGATTGGGGGAAGGGGAAGAAGACACCAGTGAGACCAGGAGAAGGGAAAGGCAAAGACGTACGCCAAAAAGTAGAGGATCCCATGGCTGATGAGCAAGTTGATGTACTGATTGAGTCGCCACTCCTTTGTAGCGCGGTACATTTGAAGAGACTGCCTCATAAACAAAGTAAGGGTGAGTGTGCATATAAATGCACCATGCACAATCGGCAGGACCCTAGTAATAATCAGCAAGTCCTGCCACGTCTGTGAGGATAACACCGCCGCGCAAAATGCAGCGTCCGGAAATTGGACGAAGACCGCTGGGCGTGGGGCGAACGACCAGTCAGCATAACACATCTGTTTGGCTGGTGTGTACATACTGGATATATACTTTGGCATGTGGAAAACAGACCGGATGATAAGAGAGATGGTTACCAAAGAGAGCGACGTCAGGAGAATAATGAGCATCCATCTCGAACGGTCATACATTGCCCATGTGCGAAGGGCCATCGATGCTTTATTCGACATGAGTGACACTCTAAATGTGAGATAGAACAACCCACCTTCACACGCAACAAAAAAGAGACAATATACCCACTCATAAATGGTAAACATTAATTCACCTTGCAAGCTTCCATGAATAGAATATGGATGTAGGGGTGAACGGACTCACATCTGTTTTGTGATATCAATTCTCTTGTAAAGCGCTCGAAATGTGGCTAAAATAAATGTGTATACGTACGGCTATGAGTATGCGTTCAGCCTACATTTCAGTCACCAATGCAACATGGAAAATGAAAATACCTTTGGAGGGACAATTGCTAATTCACTTCCCACTTAAAGCAAGGTCACCTTTAGTCAATCTTATGTCTACAGCAAGTCTGAACCCACTGAGGCAATCAATCCTGGTGAACCATTCAGAATTAATTTTTTTATCCTTTGCACTTATTGTATGCCAACAAGACTTACAGGAGGCTACAAAGTCCGGCATATCGAACCTATATCGTTGCTGTAGATCATTGTGGGGTCTTCAAAAGTTCAATACGCACTAAGAAGAACAAGGCCGACACCCAGGTCCAGGTTTGGCTCTGCAACCTTCTCAGGGACACATAGAAACGAAGAATAATTTCTGCTTACCCAAACATAATCTATCTGCATGGATAACTGGTGAGGAAAGCACTGTACGTGATGTCAAGAAGTGCATAGTACCATACCTCTGTCGAAAATGTAAGAACTGAAGCCACTGAATTTAGGAAGTTGTATTAGAATGGTGCTCATCACACACTGTAATCATATATAACAGCAGTCAGGATAATAGCTATTATGTGGCTGCGTTACCGATCCCCGAAAAATGGAGCTTAGGATAGACATACCAGATACATAGTTGTTTTGCTGATTGCTGAGCAACAACTGTAGTAGAGAGGATGACATGGCCTGGACGAAAGTGTGACAAGATAGAACTGCAGGCGCAGCGGGTGTATGGGAATTGAACGACAGTTCGGTTTTCTTCAACAAGATAGAAGACCTGGTTTTGAAAAGTCTGCTGGTAAATCGGTGTTCTTATTCGAAAGCGAAAACTATGCATGGCCGAAAACGTGAACAATGGCAGCTCGGATTTGATGCCATGCTATTGAAATTCATCATGGCTGGACTATGATAAATGCGGTAGTGTCTCAACTGGTAACCACCGTTGGCACTCAGGCTGAGTTAGTCTCCATCAGGTAAGGGACATAACTTGAACCATGCTTCTCGCTTGATATCTCCAACGCCTGCTCCCAGACAATCACATAAGTTCAAACTCAGGCATTGGCCAAGAATCTTGATCGGTTTCGACTATTTCTGATCATTTTCTGTTCCTTTGCCCAGCTCAGGCTAGAACTTCATAGTGCACAGCTATACTCAGTTGGCCTCGAGGCGATGGCATCGGATTACAATGCTGTGACCCAAATGGACGATCAGATTCCGGCGTGGATTTCGATGAAGGTCCTTGGGTGATTTTACATAAACACTGCTGTCACCGTAGGTAGTGCATGGAGACGTCCGTTACTGCATTTAAAGTTCAGCCTCGTGGTGATAACAACTCGGATGTACTTGTGAGATGGCTCGGAGCTGCTCACCATCCGCGCACTTCATATATATTATTGATGTCCTGCGCTAATAGTGTGTCATCGCCGCGGCTCCAAGTCGGATCGCCATACCGCAGAGTCGGCATAGACTAAGTTCACGAATCCGTTAGTACTTAATAATATAGTACGTGAGCCACAGCATGGAACTTGCCTTACTTCAGACCGATTGCATCAGACCCTTCCAACAAACAGAACAAACAGTCATCTTCCCTTCTTTCAAACCGAACTTCCTTCAAAGGCCAGGAAAGTCACCGTTTTTGAACTATTGGCGTCCCTCTCAGGTTAGAAGACAAGTTCGAGGCGACGGCGGAGGGGACACGGTGGGGCGGGCAGTTTTCCCCATCAATGATCTGTGTAGTAGTTTCGTGTTGCAGGTTTACAGTTACCTGTGCTGTATTTTCTCCGCCTATCTGCAAGTTCGTCAAACGAATACCAAAAGATACAGCTCTGCGTCCCGACGGGAGGTGATTCTCTATCATGCGCACGACATGGTCCCATCGCATGATACACATGTACATACGTACCCTGCTAACCCGCCCGCTTGTGCTCCCCCGCTTCAATTCTCATGCCACCGTATCAGACACAGGCCGAGGAACATATCATTGAATTTGAGGGCCCGATGTGGGGATGGTGGGTATGACAATTGCGGGATCTTGCTCATCTTTCCGGTCTTCGCGTATCGTCTTGCGTGCATTCAAGCTGTGGGAAAAGGGCGTTTCGACTGAATATGCACAACCAAGGAAGGACAAAGAGTGAAGAGCGTACACCGCAAGCATCGAATTGACGTACACTGCGGAGACAGTCGGTATTCGGAACAGACATCGAGCAGGAATGCGAGAAGACGCACGTGTTGGCAGTATCTCAGAGGGGATGATGGCTTGCCAGGGGGCGGGCTGAATGGCATACTAGCAGCGTCGCGACGTGAACCGATGAAGCGCGAAGCACGGAGACGGGACTCACGGACACGGCGAAACATGTTGCGGTCATACTTGACGCGCAGGTCAACGTCAACGTCTACACCGAGGACTGTTCGCTTACCATGTCAAGAGACCCAAATTCACGAACAACACCACCATGCGGCGGATTCGGTTTGAAGACCTGCAGCAGATATCGTTGTTTCGCAGGATCCAGCGTCTTTCGAATCGCATACCTCTTCACGCCGGTGTGGGCCTCCCGAAGGTAAAAGATCATCGACCCGGTGATGAGGATGTCGCATATCGCACTGGCGCCGGACGAAGCGGGGTAGTACTACACCAATAATTGGCTGCTAGCGACGTTTCCGATGGTTGAGTACGTACAGGATTCGTGTCGGGGCTCAGGGAACCGTGAATAATGCTGCACGGTTTAGATGAGCCCAGTAAACCGACAATATATGCAGAAGAAAACGTACAGGAGAGCGAAACTGACTTCCAGCCATATCACTGATGAGATTCTGATGTTCATGTCTAATGCTGAAAGGCACCTACTTGTTCCTAAGACCATCATGGGTGGTACGCAAAAAATAGAAACAGAAAAAAGGGACCTACCCAGCTGAATTGCAGTGAGAGATGCCTAGGAATCGTGGTCGGGACCCCGCGAGGGAAAGATTGAGGGGCTACGCACCACTAATCCACTAACTGTACGATTATGGTGACTGCTGACTAGGGTAAAACTTGAGATGAAGAAGGCAATTTTAGTTGGAAGGCTGACCTATCCATACCTTGTAACAGTAGAAGCTATGAACATGTGTGGGTTGGATAGTCTAGTATTAATTTTGGCGAGGCTCACGCTTGTACGGCGACATCTTCAAATTGTCAAATGGATGGACATCACTCTTGGACAGTTTTGGGACGTCATACCGACATCGGGAACGAAACCTATCCTGGCGAAGAGGGTTACTCAGACAATGAAGGATACAGGGGACGCAGTGTGCTTACAAACGTTGGCCTACATCACTCATCTCAGCTCTTGAACGATGTTCTAGGATGAAAACGCACCAAGGACTCATCATACAACTCGGTGATGAATTTCGACGACAAGATATGAGCTCTATCCACATGTTCGCGAATCCCGTCAACGTCTGCAAAGCGTTGGTAAATCTACAGTCCAACTCAGCGAAGGCTGCCCTCGCGAAAAAAAGGACAATGACAGGACACTCAGCACCTGAGTCGATCAGCGAGCGCCACGCCCCCGTAGTTAGAAATGAACTCATTGCGATCCTCAGCAATCGAGGTCCGTTGGGAAACCATTGGACATAGGCAAAACCTTGACCCAGGGATAAGCCTGTCAATCTGCCGGCGATACCTAGGTTCGAAAGCGTCATGCAACGAAGTACTGGTACACGGACGTGGCTGTTAGCGTGTACCCTGATTGGGGACAGATGTTACTTTGAGGTAGCCTCAACTGAGAGGCCAGCGACTTGCCTATAAGTGCTGGACCCCATAAATAGGCAGTGGACATCTAGTACAATAAGACCAAAAAGTAACTTGCGTATTGCGTCGACGAGATGATGCGGTTAACGTGTGTAGTCACTTAAATGTCGTTGAAGTTCGCACCTTGGAAGACTGATCACCAAGAAAATTTCGGCGGACCTGATGGGCCGTACCGGCGTTCAATGATGGAAACGGCTGACTAACCTCAACCTTGGCTTCGCCACGGCACCAGTGAGGGAACAAGTGATCTTGCAGGGTTCAGGTCCAAACCCTGGTAGCATCAATATGCAACCTGGTGGAACAGGGTCGAAAGGAGACTCTTGTGAGTTATGATATAAATGAGGTCATGTTCTGGCACAGGTGTCAGTAACCACGATGAGTCGGAATAGACCCTCGGATCGCAGACCGCAACTCCTTTCCTGAGGGGATGAACGTGTCGTTCGATCCTCCATGCTGTACCATTTTTTGACTGCCCTAGAAAACGAAGATACTCGTTCTTTCTGTGCCAGTCCAAGGATGATGTTGTATCTGAATTTCATGGACGATGCAATTCTGCAAAACATTTAATCGTTTGGGTGTAAGTAACGAGAGAAAGACCCTGGGGTGGCGGGTGCAACAGGCAGTGTCCTGGAAGGGTACCATCAATGACTTAGTGTACGGCGTACGCGTCTTTCCGAGGATCAGGTGACGCGTCCCGATTCGGAAAGGCCACCCTTTGGGGGGTCGTGGTGCTGTGTTTGGGTTTACAGAATGTGGTCGAGGATAACAAGGCAGGAGTGACGAAAATGACCGAGGGAGTTCGCAGAATGAAAGGAAAGTTAAATACATATGGGCAGAGGCATGATCACACCTCCTTCAGTGATCTCTGACTTACTCCAACCAGAATAAGTCAGGTCATGTAGCTATCTCTCAAGGTGAAATGAGAAAATAGTGAGACAGTATATTGAAACAATGATGTCAAAGAGGTAAGGTAGAGCTCACAGAGTTTCAGCAAACGTCATGTGATGTGACCGCTGTGTGACAACGGAAGTTGTGAGTTACCAGCCAGTGCTGGCGGCGGAGTTACCACTTATAGTACTAGTATGGAGCTCTTCACATGTGCGGTTTTAAAGGCTCTATTGTATTGTTATAAGGGTAAAGGCAAGTGAGAACTTGGGATCCCGGATATCAATTGAACATTTTGACCAGTAGGTATAGGTGAATCATGAA
>JBBPTO010002657.1:0-10163 GCA_038094155.1 Pulveroboletus cf. aberrans
TGACAGTGGATGCTTTCTTCCCAGTCTAAAATGAGAGGGAGGTACAGAGCAATATGAAGGTGGTGAATCCATCTTCTTTGGAGTGGAGACTTTAGAGGGAGTTGGTGATGTTGTCAAATTGGAAGATGTGTCTGGATGATCTCCTGAGGAGTCTTCATCACTAGTACTGCCTTCTAGTGGTGCTTGTGGTTCATTGGGATTTAAAATTTCTCTTGGTATTGGTAGTGGTACTATCAAATATTGAGGTTGTACCAGTATTTGTCAAGATTCTGGATCTTCTTGATCAATAGGGGTGTCATTTGCCATTGTTTCTTTGGCCTCTACTGGAATTGGAATCAGTCCAGCTTCTTGGCCATTGAGACAATGAGGGAACATTGATTCATCGAATACAGCTTGCGTAGAGTCATAGACTCTCCTCCTGGTTGTTGACCAAAATCCCCAGCCTTTGTTATTTGGTATATAACCTATAAAGGTCATTTCTTCAGCTTTGGTGCTAGGTTTGTCTCTTCTTTGTTCTGGAGTGATGTATACAAATTCTTTACACCTGAATACTTGGAAGTAAGAGACATCTGGCTTGTTATCACTTTTGAAGATTTCAATAGGGGTCTTCCAGTTGTGATGACACATTGGTTGTCTGTTGTAGATGAAGGTTGCTGTTTCTACTGCATCTTGGCAAAATGCTTTTGGTAAGCATGCATGATGTTGCATAGCTTCTGTTTTTTCCATTATGGTTCTGTTAAATCTCTCTGCTCAACCATTTTGTTGAGTGGTATGTACCATTGTTTAATGAGTGATACCACTGGAAGTGAAGAATGCATGAAGTTTTCTCCTCCTTGGTCTGAACGGACAGAGGTGAGCTGTTGACCAGTAAATGTTTCAGCCCAAGAAACCATATTTTAAAATTGTTGTGCAGCAGCAGCTTTGTCTCTGATAAATGTAACAAGTGTAAAACCAGATTGATCATCTATAAAAGTAAGAACATATGATGCTCTTAATCTTGGTTTCACAGGGTAAGGACTCATAAGATCTGTGTGTACCAGTTCAAGTGTGCATTTTGCTCTTTTTGAAGAGCCTGGAAAGGATCTGTTGGACATTTTGCCCATAGCACATAAGGACAAGACATGGGGATGGTACATTGAGGTGGGCCTGTCAGATTTTTGACTCCATGTCTTAAAGCATTGTTGCTTGTATGTCCAAAGCGCTGGTGCCATATGTCATATGAAGAGGTCTCTTGCAGTGTGGCTGCTTGATGGTTCATTGGTGTAATCTGAGATGACCGAAACCAAAGTGACTTTGACTGTGGTGATAAAGCAGATGCCTGTATCACAAGTCTACCACACTTGTCCCAAATTCTGGATTCTTTTCCTTCAATCTCACATCTGAAGCCATGCAGAGTGAGAGTTGGAAGTGAAAGTAGACGCTCTTTGCTTTTGATGTGTACCAGACTTTTTCTAGGGTGACTGGAGGTTTACCATCTTGTTGAATGATAACCTTTCCTGGTCCATATCCTATTAAAGGTAAATTGTTAGCAGTTTTGACATACCATGTTCTCTTCTCTATGTGGGCAAAGTTGTCTATATATGGTGAGAGATGATCAGAACATCCACTGTCAACAAGCCAATGATCTTGTGCTTGGAAGTCTGTGATTGTACATACATGTTGTATTGGATAAGATGTGGCTAGGCCATTTATTCCCATGTTCTTGTCTCTCACAGTATAACAGTCATCATAAGTAGATTTCTCTCCAAGGTTTACATTGTAATCCATTGGATCTCATATGTCTAGATCATAATGATCATTCCTCAGGTAATACCCAAGGGTATCCCGGTTTGGATGGAAATAACCATAGCTGAAAGAACCATAGGGTTTATGATGATCTGCATACCAATGAGGTTGATCTTCCCACATTACATTTTCTGTTTGATCAGTTAAACTCCCTTGAAATAGAATCTGCTTCCTTTTTCCTTTTTTATCTTTTCTTCTGTTGTGTACTAGAGGTATTTATTCTCCTCCTTCTCTTTGATTAGAAGGGTCTCTGCCATGTGGAAGGTTGTCTCCACAATTAAGTGGGTTAGAATGGGAGAGTACAATGAAAAACAGCAAAAGAACTCCGGAGTGTAGTCCTATGCAAGAAATAGGTGTGAGTGTGTATCTTGACCCAGGGGATTGCAAAGAAAGTGAAGAAAACTATAGAAAAGGCTCACTAATTGTCCACAGGACACTGGAAGACTAGAGTCTGGCTTCCCCTTGTTTGGTAGGGCTAGGAAACCAACTTTGGTTGCAGGACTTGAAGGGAGATGGAAGGGAAATATAGGGAAAAGGCTAGGGAACCGGACTTAAAGGCTTGGAAATGGTGGTGGTTACTTGCACACTGTCTAGGAACTAATTCCTATGTACAAAAGTATAATCTGTGCATACCTAAACAATGTACAGTAAAGGAAACATGAAAAGAACAAAAACCTGACCAAACCCGGAGCGCAGGAACACCAGGACTGGTGTGCAGGAACTCAGGTCTGGACATCAGGTTCAAAACTGACCTTTGGACTTCAGCTAGTTTGACTTGGGTTGGGACAAACAACAGTGAAATGGTGTTTGGTAGGAGCTCTGGATAGGGGCTATTGGACCACAGGAAAACTCCAGATATCACTGTAGAGAACTCCACTTCCCTACAATGCTTCAGAATAAGAAAGGGCCTACTGATGAGCATAGACTCTTCTGGAAGTGAGACAATTGATGGATTGGGGGATGCCACTGGTTGAATGGGTGTGGGTGGTGCTGTGTATGGAGCATCCCATGCTTGAGGTGGTGCACCAGCCATATTCATTCCGGTGTCTTCATCCTGTTCACCATTGAGAGTGGTGCTGAGAGGATTAGGACAGTCTCTAATGTCAGCTTCTTCTTCAGCATTGAAGAATTGTTCCACTTCTTCTTCAAATTCTGCTTCTTCTACCATTCAAACAAAACATTCTACCATTTTTGCACCATATCCTCATCCTTTGCCAGTTTTCTTCTTTCAGTTTTGATAACTGAAGCACCTCTGTTGCTTCTTCTCTTGATGTTGAGAGACACCAGATCTAAATCCTTTCTTTTGGGCTTGTTGTCCTCCTTTACCTTGGGTGTGCTTGCTGGAGCTTTGTTGCAAGCTTTGTCCTATGGTTTGAGATTGCCATCTATTTTTCTGAGGTGGCCCTCTCTTGAAAGGATTTGTTCGATTTGCAGTTGCATTTGATGCTTCCGCAACAACTTTGACATGTCCTTTTGAAGGACCTTGTGTTCCTTGCACTTTTCTGGGATTTATCTCAGCAAGAATAGCATTGTGGATGTGATCTTGGGTAAGATTGCCTATGTTGGTAGATTGTGTCAAGTTTGACACAAGGTGATTGAGGTGTTTTGGTAGTTGAATCATGCAATGCATGGCTCGAGCAGATTCAGCTTGATTGTCTCCAGTGACTTTGAGCTTGTTCAAGAGAGTTTAGACATGATTCATGTCTTTTGTGAATTGTTTAATACTGTCAGTTCTGATCCTGACATTGTTGAGGTCAGTTTGAAGGCTGAACTGTGCTGAAATTCCTGATGCTTGATAGAGATTCTGTAGAGTGATCCAGGTATCATGGGTCTTGAAGTTAGCAATGTCATTAGCATCAGCTCCAGTGCCACCAACAATATAGTGCATATCATAGGTTGAGAGTCTTGTAGCGATGTGAGTGTCTACAGACATGCAAAGGTTTCCATAGACTCTGTCATCGAGCAAACACCAGTTTGCTCTGCTTGCTGCAACAGTTCCAATCCAGGTACATGTTCCATCAGCAAGTCCCCAAAGGTTGTAAGCCTTAAGAAAGTTCTTCATTCTTTCCAGGTAGTTATTGTGACCAGTTAGAACAGGAATGTTATCCAAAAGAGTACCATCAGTTCAAAGAGTTGTAGAATCAGTGGGAACTTGAGCCATTTT
Organism: Pulveroboletus cf. aberrans; assembly: GCA_038094155.1. Taxonomy (NCBI): domain Eukaryota; kingdom Fungi; phylum Basidiomycota; class Agaricomycetes; order Boletales; family Boletaceae; genus Pulveroboletus; species Pulveroboletus cf. aberrans. The sequence continues at coordinate 3,950 of JBBPTO010002657.1, forward strand.
AATTTCAGATAAGAACAATATCAGTAAAACATTGATCAAAGATGTAATGATCAAAAATAGCCTGAAAGTCTGGTCTTCCATCATTAGATCTTTGATCAGTGTTAGCCAATCTTCCTGGTGTCCTGATTTGATCCATTATATCCATATATGGTCCATGATGAGTTAGATCCAATGTTTCTGGTTCCTGAGTTGCACCATGTGGAGAGAGTAGGTGCTCTTCAATTTCTGCAGCAGATTCTTCCTCTGAAGTTAAACCTTGCCTTCTTCAGGTCTTTCTTCTTCTTTTCCACTTTGGTTCTCAATTTCTCCTCATTTCCCATTCCCTTGTTTTTAGTTCCTTGTGTCTTGCTCAATTCATGGGACTAGGAGTTTTTGTAATTCAATTTTATTTTGGCATCAGTCTCAATGATATTGCTTTAAAGTTTTCAAAGTCTGTCTCTGCAAAGTAATGTGGGTTTGGCAATACATCATCAGTTACTGCCCTTTTCAGGCAAGTTGGCCAATGTGAGAAAAAGTTCAATAAAATGCACCTCAACTTCGGTCATCTGTAGAACATTACAGAGTGCTCGGAATTCAGAAAAAATCATACCAGTCGACTCGAAATGACCCATAAGATGTATCCCGAGCATACCAAGAGATTGAAATGAGGCTTTCAGTATCTCTAAACTTCTTTACCTCGGAATTCATTCTCTTTGCATCATGACAGCTCACAGAGCAGAAAGACATATGAAATGACAGAAGACAACAATTATATTGATAAAGAGAACATATATGAAAGACATAGTATCTATTCCATCCCATTGTCTGGTAACACCAATGCTCCCAATTGAATTGCCTTCATATCATCCTGCACATACTGCATGAGCTGGATAGCAGTACCAATGTCGATGTTAAGCCAATTCTTGAGATCAGCGGGCCTAACGAAATCAATGTCCAGGTCAAATATGGTCTCAAAACCCATCTCCTTGAGAGTTTCTCCATAGAATGAGAATAAAACATGGTCTCAATGGCACTGTTCATGATGGTCAATGTATGAAAGCCAGAAAGCAATATCAGGGGCCTTAGCAATGGGAGTCGTGATGCTGGTGGACACATTTCCGCTGGTCAAGGGTAGAGGAGGCAGGTTACCAGATACTGGAGACTGCAATGAGGGTGCATACAGAACTTGTGGTGGATACAGGTATCTGGGATCTGGGGGCAGAATAGGCCACTGTGGCGGCATGCTATTGTAGTATGGCCCAGGGGGATATCTGTAGGGAGAGTGACCATCTGTTCCATAATGTGTATCATGCACCAATTTCAATTGGCGAAAACATGGCCTAGCATCATGGAGATAGAACATGGGTGGCTTCTCCTCAATGGTCACATTATCTTGCATCTACAATCGTGTCAAAAGAGAGTAAATTGATATGAAATGAGAACTTACAACTTGAATCTAGACAGCCCAGAACAAAACATTATCATGTGTGAGTGCATAGCACATACCACTACCAGCAGGTGAATAGCAGAATGTCGGTCTCTGGGGGGTTTTCATGTGACCATCACATGCACAGTGCTCTTGAAGCTGTTTGATAATGGCCTCACAGTGACCAGTTCCATCCGTGCCAGTAGATAATGAATCATCAGCAGTGCTTGAAGTATTCAGCTGTTATACTCCAGGTTGCTGGACATAAGTCTTGCATGAGTAAATGAATGAAGAATGAGTGACATCCAAGTCCACATACTTGTTTGCTGCTGTTACTGTTACCCCCCAACACATCTGTGGCTCGCTCAATGCCTGGGCCCAAATCCTCAAAAAATACCAGAACTTTCTTTGCCGGTCATGTTGATGGCTTGCCATTGTTTAGACATTGTGGGACAACCATATCTCTCACTCGTGACTTGAAACACTCGAGCTCTTTGTCTGTTCAAATTGAAAATGTGCCATCCTTGGCCTTGTCATGATTGGTACAATATTGTAAAGAGACATGGCCTGGAAAATGTTCAAGATGCTTAGCAACAGTCTCACAGAGTTATTCAAGTGTGATGCTGGATGGGATCTCAAATGGTACATTTGTACCATCAGTGAGGCAAACAGTACATTGGATGGTAAATGCAGGAATATGACATTTGAGAATGAAATGAAGATAGAAAGTAAGACTCACAACATGTCTTGGGATCATATAACACTTTCCGTGCCAATCTGGTGGTTGACCCCACTTTTGTATGTTGCTGTTTACCTGCAGATGATACCTTTGTGAATCCCTGAAGAGCTTTCGAATGGCTACATGGATGACTCTTCCAATCATTGCTTAGCCACATTGACTCAGAGAGATCAGCATCCATCTCTGAGTCTATGTGCAATGCTGTATCAAGATCTGATCTTGGACAACCATGAGCATCATGGTCAATTGAACCTAAGTCATCGAGGTCAAAGTTCTCCTCACTTCTATGCTCCTCGTCTTCCTGAGGGCTTTCAGGTTCAGAAGGACCTGATATCATACTCAAAAATTCGACTGTCTCAGCCTGATTATATAATCCAACCAGCTCATCATCATTCTCCAAGTCCTCCTCATCTTCAACAATGGAGTCTAGAGAGCAAGGTACTACAAGCGATTGCATAGGAGCCACATCCAACCACTGGTGTCATTTGACTCAATAAGTGGTTTCTGAGTCAAATTCACTGGTCTGTTTGCATGTCTGCTTTTGCCTGCTAGCCTGAGTGGCCTGAGAGCCTTGATCATGGTCACCCCAGCTGCTTTCACTGAGTGTGTTTGCAGGAGGCAGGCTGGTGCTATGAGTGGGTCGAGAGTAGAGCTCTCTTGAATGGTGCACATATCACCAGATCCACTTTTGATGCATTGTATGCAAGCAGACCTGCCTGGTTCCAACTCACATTTCAGTTTGTGACTGCGACACATTGAACATGTACCAGGTTTCATCCAAGAGCCTGCAAGTGGTAGTATATCTGTAGTGAGTAAAAATACAATTTGTGTGGTTTGAAGCTCACCTGTAGTGCTTCGAGAAGCGGCCATATCTGAGCCATAGGCCTGAGAGTTGCTTGCAGTGGGAGCAGAAACTTTCTTGCATTTTCTTGTGGCCATGGTTGTTCAGGCTGAAGAAAAGTTCAGGATGTAACACTTTGCTTATGTGAATCAAATGTTTGTCTTGCATTCATGTACATAATGAGACAACACAAAGATGAACATGCAAGCTGAGCAAGCTAGACATTGTGTTCGGTTGTAGAAAATACATATATGTATATTGATCATACATATCCACAATGAGAATACCAACCATAGGAGTCCACAGGTGTGATAATCAACAATGCACTGAGCAAAGTAGTGAAGATCTCCTCTTCTGACATCTCAATCATTGCTAACTAAGTGTAATCCCAATTCTGGTGGAGATGAGCCTTCATAGCAGAGAAGGCAAGCTCTATGGGATTGAAATCAGGAGAGTATGGAAGTAAAAACTCACAATGAATTCCTCTGTGAACACAAAATCAGTGGATAAAATTTACATAATCAGTGACTATCCATACCTGTCCTCAATTAGCTGCTGAATCTCTGGATGTTTGTGAATCCTGTAATTATCCATGACAATAACGGAGTTGGATGCTGGATATGATTACATCCAGCCAAGTGAATGTTCAATGAAAACTTTGAATAAATCCATACAAAAGGAACCTTCGACAATATCACAGTGCAATATGCCATCATGGAGTGAGAGAGCAGGAAGAACAGAATACCTGCAGAACCATCAGTAACTCCTTGACAAGCACACAGGGCAACTTACCACTGTCCACAAACAAAGAATGTCTTGCATTGTGCCTTCATGCCACAAATGGACCATGCTTGCCCTCGATATGTTGTTTGGTGGTTAACAGAACTCTCATCAACAAATACAAGCTGTTCCAATTCATATTGTCCAATTCTTACAAGATACTCAAGATGTTTTTGAGCAGACCACTCAGCTGCAACATGAGTAATCTGATTGAGTAGATTTGGTTGGAATTGATCACCATTGAAACAAAGACTTACTTTTTTCATGGTATACCTTGCACAATGAAGAGTTCATCATATCATTGTTCAAGAAACGTCAGTCCCACAAGACATTGATAGCATCTCATGAAGCTTATCTAAGTATAGATCCAGCATGTTTTGAACAGTCCCCAGTAGAAACTGCAAAACAAACAAATATATCAGTATATATGTAAATCATGAAAGTTGCATCTTACCTCGACATCAGCATGTTGGAGATGTCAACTTTCTTTACATTCCTCCTCTATGGGAGGTGGGTTACCATCAGGAACCATCCGATGAGCATGAAAGTGATTTAAAATATGACAGATAGACCAAGTTGAGAGGTTCATGCACATTGCAATTGTTTCATGAGCAAGGAACTCTGCAAATCAAACCACACTCCATTGTGTTTCAATGGGGATTTTCTGACCATTTTGCATACCTGATAGGTGATTGTGAGCATCAAACAAAAGCAGAATACAAAAAGAAATGTTGACCAGAAAAATTCCAAAGATTCTGAGAATTCTGATGATCAAAACTTAAAAATATCCTATCAGTCTGCCAGTATTATGTTCCAAGAGTCTGTCTGAGTCAAACGATATGTTTTTTGTGGAATTTTGATGGTGGGTTGTGCTGATACAGGATGACTGAGTTCAACATGCATTTTCACAGTTTTTTCTCACATTGGCCAACTTGCCTGAAAAGGGCAGTAAAATCCCAGATTAAACCAAGGCATTTTGAACAGAGCAAGTCAAATAAGGAATAGAAAAGACTTGAGGAAAGTAAACACATAGTTCAAGAAAGATGAGTATGAAAAAGGCCAGGAGTGAGGAATATCTGCACAAAAGGGAGATGTCATATCCCATCCTAACCCCTATCATCACACCTCCGAACTACCCTCCGATATCCCCTATGCCACCTCCGACTCCGACTCCCTCATTTCCAGTCTCCTCCGAAGGACTTCGTCCCATCACCCATCAGACATCCAATACTGAAACCCCTTCCTCTGTCGGACCAATTATGATTGGTTCAGATCTTGTTCCCTCTTATGTTTGCTCCATTCCTCTGACCTATGCTCCATTTCCTATGAATACTCCTGTGTTACATTTCATTCTTATATCCTATGTACATCACCCCTCAGCACCCTATGATCTCCAACCATTATGTACCTTTACATATGGTTTCCTCCATTCTCCATTCCAGACTCCGATCCGATCCCTTTGTATATAAACCCAAGACCTCCGCATGTATTCCTTAGTTCAAATATTGATGTCTCTTGATGTTGCTTGACCTCTTTATTGAAGTCACTCATGATGTTCTCCCTCCTCTGAACTCCGTCCAATCCCGATGAAGTTTCCTTCCTTTATCCACTTCACTTGTCCTTCCCATCTCTGAAATGAGGACCTGACAGTAGGCAAGGGCGTGACACATAAGTCCTGCACCAAGTCCTCACCCCCATAACCCCTCATCTCTACCCCATTCTGCCTTCGTCACCTCCACTTGTCGTCCCGTTCCATCTCCGTCAGACCTCCAGCCCTTCCTGCGTCCTTTTGCCCTGGAGTTGACTGATACACCTTGGATCTCCATTGGACGAGGCCCTGGAGGAGTTTAGCATCCTGACAGGAGAATAGTCCTTAAACCATCTTAAGATGCCTACATTTCTCTTCTCCAATGATTGCAGCTCTTCTTTACCATAATCATCTATAATCTCTTTCAAGACATCTTTCCAGGGCCTCATCCACAAAACCTTGGTAAATGATCTGATGTTCTTTGTCAGTACCATAGATTATTTGACATTGAATGACCATAAGGCCCCTGAAAGAAGGAAGAGACTGCCAATGAAGACAAAGTTTATGCACATAAAGCAGCAGGATTTTTCTGCCAATTGCCAGCCAGCCAATGTCAGCCAATGATACATTAATCTGGTGAATTACCAGTCAGCCAATTGACTATGTCCTGTGTGTCTGGCTGGCCAATGTCACTACCTGGTCAATATTCACTGGTTGGCCAGTTGGCCAATGGACTGTGTTCTGCATTCCTCTGGCTGGCCAATGACACTGTCTGGTCAATTTTCACCAGTCAGCCAGTTTCTGTCCTCTTAGCACTAACTGGTTGGCCCATTCAATTTGGTAGATACACATTATATTGAATATAGTTTCTATTGTTCAAACACAATGTATATTAGATTTCTGGTGTTACCACTGTTATTT
>JBBPTO010002658.1:0-10163 GCA_038094155.1 Pulveroboletus cf. aberrans
CATCGGAGATAGAGATGATCTGGATGGGCTTGCCATCGGGTAAGGTGGTAGTGGTCCAGCCTGGAGTGGCTACAGTGGAGGAGGGTTCTATAGTACTGGGAGAGACTGAAGAAGGGGATGAGACAGTATCTACAAGGGTGGAGGAAACGGTAGAGGAAGACAGAGACATGACTTTATTTTTTGTGATGGTTTTTGTTTCTAGGTGACGGTGTTTCAGAGGGACTGAGGAAGGAAAAGTGGAGGGGTGGAGTTTTTTATAGCTATCTAAGGCAGACTGGGAATGTTTCAAGTTCTGTTCAGAGATCCAGGAGTCTTCTTCAACCGAATATCCCTTCCAATGGATCAGGAATGTACATGAAGAGGGTGCACCACAATGTTTTAATATTTTCTCTATTTTGTATTCTTCCTCACCCTCTACAAGTTCCGGTGGAGGTCTTGGGAAGTTCTTGCTGTGGATGGTGTTCTCTTTGTAAGGGAAAAGAAGGAAGGCATGAAACACAGGGTGTATCTTCCATGCCTGTGGAAGACAGAGTTGATATGTGATTAGGGATAGTACCTTCACAACCATGAAGGGTCCTTCCCTTTTTGGCATGAATTTTGGATTCGCTATGGAGTGTCAGAGGTTTTTGACTTCTAGCCACACTTTATCTCCTTTGGAGAATGGGGTGAAGGAGCATTTGTTTCGTGAGGCCATGACTTGGCGTGTGAGTTCATGGGCTGTGAGGGCTTCGTCCCTCATTGCAGACAGAGATTTTAATCGGAGGTCAATGGTGGGGAGTGAGGAGTTGGGAAGGATGACTGGTAGGGCATGGGGTTCATAGCCCATCATGAGGTAAAATGGCAACTTGCTGGTGACTGAGTGGGGGCAGTGGTTGTGTGCAAATTCGGCATGGGTAATCTGGTCTGCCCATGAGCCAGGGTTTGCACTGCAGAAGATCTGAAGGTACATCTCAACTTCCTGGTTGACACATTCAGTCTCACCATCTGACTGAGGATGATAAGTGGTGGAGAGGAAAAGGTCATAGTTTAAGAGGTGACCTAGCTCTTTTGCAAAGGAAGAGGCAAACTGCAGCCCTTGATCCAAGATAATTTTGTCGTAGAGTCTGAAGTGAAGGAAGACTTTGTGGAAAAAGAGGGTTGCTACACCTTCGGCAGTGATGGTTTTCTTGGTGGGGCAGAGAATCACCCCCTTAGTAAGCCCATGGTCAACCATGACCAATAGGGAATTGAAACCAGAGGAGAGGGGAAGATCTGTGATGAGATCGCATGAGATCTGTTGGAATGGATGATGTAGGGAATGGTAGTTCCCTGTTCTTGTATCCAGCATATCTGGCATATCCTGTATGATCTGGTTCTCATATCCAATCTGATCTGTCCTCGTCCATCACCCATTGGTAAGTCAAACATTCATTTTACTACAATGGACACTTGTGTTTGTACATCCAGTCAATCTGGTTCTGTTGACCTGGTCACTGGATACATTGATCCAACAACCTGGTTTTCAATCTGGTTGTGCACTTTACATGTATTTAGAGTCTTGGGTGTGCCTGGACTATAAAAGTTGTGTTTCGCATGGAGCACAATATCATCTATCTATCTGCCATCTATCTTTCGTCCATCTCGAGTTCAATTCTTTGTCATCATCAGTGATCCAGCCATGTCTGTGATTATCTCTTCATCCTTCTGTCCTGATCTGTGAAGAATCAAGTCCTGTGTTCATCAGCCGTGTCTGAAGCATAGGAGCTCTTCCAGATCATCATCCATTCCACCTCCTGTAAGTCCTGTGGTTCTCTTCTGTGGAGCTCTACTCTATGAATTCCCCCTGGGACGAACAAATTGTCCCTTCATTTTCTTTCTTTGTGTTGCTGACCTGCTAGTTTCCTTTCTGGAGACCCATAGTAGTCTAGGTCATTCAACCTCTCTTCATCTGGAGCCCACCATGAGGGGGCATTCTAGACGATTCCCCATGGAACCCTCTGGCACATCCGAGGTCCTCTGCTCAGGAAATTTTCATCCATCTCCTTTGCAACTGACATCTGACAGCTTCAAAGTGTTCCTACTTCAATCTGGTCTGCACCTGCCACACGTCAGTCATTCATCTGGCGCATTTTGACAGCTCCATTCTAAGCACATCTCATCTCATTTCTCTTCATCTGACATTTCTGACACCTTGTATCCATTCTGATCTGATCTCACTCCATATCCGACATTCATATTTCATCCATGTGCCTAGTGGAGGGTCAACTTGTGACTAGCTAGTGCCATTTTTGTCCTCAACCTCGATTTGTACCACTTCGTCTTCATCTGTCCTTGTTCCCACCTTCGTGTTTGGGATCTGATCTGCATTTGATCCAGTCCAGTCCATTACATCTGGAACTGGATCCACTATGTTCAATCCGTTTTGCCACTGGATGCCTATGTGGGGCACACTGCAGGCATATTCATTCGATGGAGGTTCTGTCACTCTATTATACTACCTCAATGACATTGACGATATCTGCACAAAGAAGGGTCTTGGTGACCAACAAAAGATCGAATGCACATTTTATATGCATCTCTTGATGAAGAGGAACTCTGGGAGACACTCCCAGAGGCAACTTCTGCTACCCTGGATTGGCTTGCATTTGTAGCAGCCATCATTTCATTGTATCCAGGATATGAATCCGCTAGCCATTATTTCAAAGATGATCTGCTAAAATTCATAGGTTCATCTCAGTCACAACCGCTCCGAGGTCTCAATGATCTCGGTGTGTATCATCGTTGATTCCTCAAGATCTCATCTTGTCTCATCACACTCGACTGTCTCTTGGTATGGGAGTGAGACTATCTCTTTGAGAGTGGTCTTTCATCTGACATCCGGGCATCTGTCTGCAACTGGTTGCTAGTGGTCTGGTCTGATGTCCATCCAGATGATCTGTATCTGATGGTGGACACCCTAGCAGCCGCTACTTTCCTTCTTTCACATTGACCTTCTCATTCTGAACCTGCACCTACTAACTCATTACTTCTTTCCATTGAACTGCTGCAGGTATCTTCCACACTGGATCAAGTAGATCCAGTTAACACTTCATTCATCTCTCTTCTGTCATCCGTCCCTTCCGTTGTGCCAGATCTCGTTGATCCGTTCAGCACTCCCATCATGCCGCTCTCATCATTCCTCTCTACTGTTGCTCCAGACCCCATTGATCTGGAGTTCACCTTATTCATATCGTTTTCGTCGTCTTGCTCATCTGCCATCCCAAATCCCATTGATCCAGTTTTCGTCCCATTTGTTTCGCCCTCGTCACCATCTCCTCTGCCTTTTGCTTCTGTCACTATCGCTCCCACCACCGATGCCATCTTGGACGTTGACATGTCCATTTTCACAGAGACTTTGGCATTTGAGGTATCAATGCCTCTGCCATGTGCTGAGCCTGCCGTCATTCTGCCACTCATACCATCCATCCATCTGGTGCTAGTCACACCCATTAAAGCAGCACATCCGATCATCATGTCATCACTGGATACATTCAAGCTGCCTCTACTATCTGCTGCTCCTCCCATTCACATCTCGGTTCTTCCATTACCTCGTGCCTCTGTCCTTTCATTCTCAACCCTGGACATCGTCAATGATGTCCTGGATCCCCCTCCTCCATACTCAGTTCATTTGTCATCTCAGTTTCAGTGACCCCTGTGGCTCAATGCCCAGGAGGTCATCATTCAAAGTCCTCCATGGGAGGGAAGGGACTGTAAAGCCCTTCCATTTTCTTTTCCTAATCATATTCCACCATCATCTGATGTTCCAATCTGCTGTCTGGACCCGGATCTGGATTCCATATACTGGATGGGGTCCCATCCTATTCTTTTTGCAGATTCTTTTCGCAAAATCAGTCATTCAGTAGGTATAAATGCAGAAAGTTTTCTCAATGAAGAAGATCTGCCTTTCCATTCATTCGACATTATATCATCATTCATTGACAATCCACTGCCATTCGTCAAGATTCCCTTACACTGTACCCATCATCCGCCACTCCTATCATCCAAAATCATATACTAGTTGTTTCTACCCCAGGTTTCATCCAGTGATATCTGTTTCACCCTGGTTTCCAATCTGAAAAACAAAATCATTACAATAGATTCTCATCTGTCTCATCTCTACGTATGCTTCCTTCTTTTGATGCGCACACTCGTCAAGTGCAAGATCTTCATTTTCATTCTTTTCATTTGTTATCCTGTCATCTGGTTTCAATTTGTTCTCACGCACTCAGACTCAGGTTCTATCATCAAAGGTATAGAAGTGAAAGTAGATCGAAGAAGGCAAGTTGAGCAGATCCTTGCAACTCTGTTTTGGTTCTTTCAATTCTGTCAATGTGTTCTTTTCTCCAGTTCTATCCTCAAAGGCATTGTAAAGATGCTAGGAAGCCCGAATGGGTTTCCTAACGGTGTAAGTATGGGTTGCGAGCAGGTTTACTCGACCCAAAAGGGACCCAAGAGACTAGGAGAAGGTAATAGACCAAATACCATGCACTGTAAAGCTGGAAAATACGAGTCCAGACCTCCCCGTTCGGTAGGGCTGAGAATCTGACTTTCCGGGTTCAGGTTGGAGTGCTCAACTTGACTTGACTGGCTCGGTGTAAAACAGCAAAAGGACTCCGGGGTGTAGTCCTCTGCAAGAAATAGGGGTGCGAGTGTGTATCTCGACCCAAGGGGATTGCAAAGAAAGGAAAAGGACTTTAGGAAAGGCTCACTAGATGTCCACAGGACACTGGAAAACTCGAGTCTGGCTTCCCCCTGTTCGGTAGGGCTAGGAAACCAACTTTATTGGCTGGACTTGAAGGGACTTGTAGGGAAATGTAGGGAAAAGACTAGGAAATCGGACTTTAAGGCTTAGGAATGGTGGTGGTAACTTGCACACTGTCTAGGGACTAAGTCCTAGGTACAAAAGTCTAATCCGGGCATACCCGAATGAAGTACAGTAAAGGAAACATAAAAAGGACGAAAACCCGACCGATTCCGGAGCGCGGGAACGGTTTCCGAGGCGCGGGAACACCGGGTCCGGTGTGCGGGAACTCGGGTCCAGACATCGGACTAAAAACTAACCTTCGGACTTCAACTGACTTGACTCGGATTGGGACGAACAGCAGTGGACGGTCTCGGGTTTGGTAGGAGCGCTGGATAGGGGCTATCGGACCGCGGGAAAACTCCGGATATCACTGTAGGGAACTCCGGTTTCCTACATCGGGATGCGGTGGAATCGATGGTTTCAATACTTAGAAAAACGGGCTTGTGATCGAGAGGGAATAGAATTCGATGTGGACCGAAGTCCAAGATACAAAGTTTATAGTCTGGGAAAATCCGAGACTTTGTACATATCGGGTCGGTGAAGTAAGTATGTATGGTAATGCATGACGACAGCGACGATAAGTATTACAAACGATAGAAAAAGACTAAGTATGGCGGACCTGGGTGAACCCATGGTCGCTCGGGATGGAAACTGATATAAAGGAAAGAAACCAAACTTACTGATTCGGATCTGGGGAACTTGGGTTGGATGGACGGGACGGGTTGGACAAATGACGTTCGGATTGACCTTCGACTTGCTCGAGAACGGTACCTGCACTATAGGGGCAACAAACAGATAGGGAAAAGGGGCTTTTGCATGGTAGGGGACACTGGTCTCCTACAGTGTAGAAGTGGAAGTCAATCGAAGAAGAAAAGTCGAGCAGACCCTTGCACCCAGTTTTATTTCATTTCATCCATTTCTACGATTCTATTTGGACCCTTGTCCTTACCTACATTTCATTCATTTCATGTCATCCGGTACTGATAGCCTTGTCATCCAGCAGGTTGGATAGGACAGGACAGGACTGGATAGGACAATTCAGATCACTCAGATCATGCAATCTGGACCAGGATCATTCAGATCTGGTCTCTACATCATCTGGTATCATCATCTTCCATTGCAGACAGCCCATCTATGCACTGCTCTCTATCATCATCATCATTCGTGCTGTACGTCGTCATTCTGCTTCATTTCACCGCTGCCGGATGGTCTATCTCGTGGTCATCGCATCCTTTGTCGCCCATCATCCATCATCAGTCTCTCTCGATGTGTTGTTGGTCCATCACTCCCTCTCTCCTGACCAGAGATTCAGCCATCATTTCATTCATTTCGCACTCATCTTACATACAACTGCTGCATCTGACTGGGGACAGTCAGTATTCAAAGTCCTCCGTGGATGTAGGGAATGGTAGTTCCCTGTCCTTGTATCCAGCATATCTGGCATATCCTGTATGATCTGGTCCTCATATCCAATCTGATCCATTCTTGTCTATCACCCGTTGGTAAGTCAAACCTTCATTTCACTACACTGGACACTTTCGTTTGTACATCCAGTTGATCTGGCTCCGTCGATCCGGTCACCAGATACATTGATCCAACGATCCAGTTTCCAATCTGGTCATACTCTTTACATGTATCTAGAGTCTCAGGTGTGCCCAGGCTATAAAAACTGTGTTTCACATGGAGCACAATATCATCTATCATCATCTATCTATCAGTCGTCTATCTTTCATCCATCTTGAGTTCAGTTCTTCATCATCATCAGTGATCCAGCCATGTCTGTGATCATCTCTTCATCCTTCTGTCCTGATCTGTGAAGAATCAAGTCCTGTGCTCATCAGCTATGTCTGAAGCATAGGAGCTCTTTCTGATCATCATCTATTTTGCCTCCTGTAAGTCCTGTGGTTCTCTTCCATGGAGCTCTACTCTATGAATTCCCCCTGGGATGGACCTATGTATCATCCCTTCACTTTATTTCTTTGTGTTGCTGACCTGCTAGTTTCCTGTCCAGAGACATATAGCAGTCTAGGTCATTCAACATCTCTTCAACTGGAGCCCACTGTGAGGGGCATTCAGACGAGCTTCAAGGGAGCTCCAGGCCCATCCGACCCTCAATTATTTTTCTTGTCCTAGCAACTGATCACTGACAGCTTCAATACATCCGACATTCACAACAATCAATCCACTGTCAATCTGACCACTCAACCCCAGTCTGACCACACCACATGTCATTTCTGTCATCTGGTACTTTCCTCTCCACATTTCAGGCTCTTCATGCCTTCATTTTGTGTATCTTTCCATCATCCATCAGTGATTAATCTTTGATCATCCATTTTGACTACCATTTTCTACTTCATTGCCTCACTTATGATCTATCTGATTTCATCCAATCTGGTTCAGTTTCCTTGATCTGGATCCGGCTTCATTATGTTCAACCCTTTTCGTCATGGATTGCCCATGCACAGTACACCAACCGCACCTTCATTCAATGGCCTACCCATTACAGTTTTATGCTTTCTTGAAGATATTGATGATTTCTGCACACAGAAAGGTCTCAGTGACCGACAGAGGATTGAGTGCACACTATACTACATGCCCCTCAATGAGGCAGAGCTTTGGGAGACTCTCCCCAAGGTGGATAGCACTGCACCGGATTGGTCCGCATTCATAGCAGCCCTCATTCTGCTTTATCCTGGTTGTGAATCCGGTAGTCATTATTTCAAGGATGACTTGCTGACCTTTGTAGATGCATCACAATCAAAACCACTCTGAGGTTTCAATGACCTCAGATCATACCATCATCAATTTCTAAAGATGTCATCGCCGCTGATCTCACTTCACAGGATATCACAAGCAGACTGTGAATGCCTCTTTGAGAAAGGGCTACTGCTCAAGGTCTGTGGCCTGGTCCATGACTGGTTGGTGATCTTCCGATCCAACATCCATCTGGATGATCCGTATCTGATGGCGGATGCCCTAGCAGCCACTACATTCCTTCTTTCACATCGTCCTCCTCATTCTGAACTTGCACCTACTCACTCGTTACTTCTTTCCATTGAACCACTGCAGGTATCTTTCATACTGGATCATGTAGATCTAGTTAACACTTCAGTTATATCTCTTCTGCCATCCATCCCTTCTGTTGTGCTGGATCTCATCAATCTGTTCAGCGCTCCCATCAAGCCGCTCTCATCATTCATCACTACCATTGCTCCAGATCCCATTGGTCTGGTGTTCTCCTCATTTGTACTGCCCTCATCATCTCTCTCATCTGCCACACTGGATCCCATTGATCCAGTTTTCGTCTCATCCGTTCTGCCCTCAGCACCATCTCCCCCACTTTTCACTTCCATCATTATCGCTCCTATCACTGATGCTATCTTGAACATTGATGTGTCCATCTTCACAGAGACCTCAGCATTTGAGGTATTGATGCCTCCATCGCATGCCAAGCCTACCACCATGCCCCCACTCATACCATCCGTCCACCCAGCACCTGTTGCACCCACTAAAGAAGCACATCCGGTTGCTATTTTGTCACTGGTTTCAGCTGAGCTGCCTCTACTATCTGCTGCTCCTCCCATCCATATCTCAGTTCTTCTGTTATCCCACACAAACGTCCTCTCATTCTCAGCCATGGATGTCATCGATGACGTCCTGGATCACCCTCCTTCATACTCAGTTCATCCGTCATCTCAGTTTCAGCGACCTCTGTGGCTCGATGCCCAGGAGGTCATTGTTCAAAGTCCTCCATGGGAGGGAAGGGACTGTAAAGCCCTTTCATTTTCTTTTCCTAATTGTATCCCACCACCATCCAAATTTCCAATCTGCCCTCTGGACCCAGACCCGGATCCTCTCTGCCGGATAGGGATCCATCCTGTTCTTTTCACAGATTCAGTTCTTAAAATTGGTCATTCAGTAGGTATAGATGCAGAAAGTATTCTTGATGAAGAAGACTCGCCTTTCTGTTCATTCAACCTCATAACATCATCCATTGACAATCCACCACCATTCGTAAAGATTCCTTTACACTGTACCGACCATCCACTGCTCTTATCATCCAAAATCATATATTAGTTGTTTCTACCCCAGTTTTCATCCAGTGATCTCTGTTTTACCCCAGTTTCCAATCCAGTGATCTTTCATATCAAATAAAATGCCTTTCATCTCCTCTTTTGATACTAAAAACAAAAGTCCAACAGAAAAACAAAATCATTACGATAGATTCTCATCCGTCTCATCTCTATGTACATTTCCTTCATTCGATGCGCACACTTATCAAGCACAAGATCTTCATTTTCATTCTTTTCATTCATTATCCTGTCATCCGGTTTCGATCCATTCTCACATGCTTGGACTCAGGTTCTATCATTGAAGGTATAGAAGTGGAAATCGATCAAAGAAGAAAAGTCAAGTGGACCCTCACACCTTGGTTTTGGTTCATTCAATTCTGTCAATGCATTCTTTTCTCTGGTTCTATCCTCAAAGGTGTAGAAGTGGAAGTTGATTGAAGAAGAAAAGTCGAGCGAACCCTCACGTCCAGTTTCATTTCATTTCATCCATTTCTATGATTCTACTCAGACCATATGTCCTTACTTACATTTCATTCATTTCACATCATCTGGTACTGATAGCCTTGTCATCCAGTGGGTTGGATAGGACAGGACAGGACTGGATAGGACAACTTGGATCACTTGGATCATCCAATCCGGACCAGAATCATTCAGATCCAGTCTCCACATCATCTGGCATCATCCCTTCCATCACAGACAGTTCATCCTCACGCCTCTATTCATTGTTGTCATTACTCACGCCATACCTGCTTTGCTTTGCTGCCAGATAGCCTACCTCATGGTCATCACATCCTTCATCACCCATCATTCATTGTCAGTCTCTCTCAACATGTTGTAAAACACCTAGGAACTCCAAAGTGGAACTCCTAAGCTAATGAAAAGGGTGCGAGTGTAGTTCTTGACCCAGGGGATTGCAAAGAGAGAAAGAAAGTGGGTAATGGCGAATATGAATGGCTCACTGATGCCCTGAGAGAGCTGGAAAATAAGAGTCTGATTCCTCCCCATTCAGTAGGGCTAAGGAATCAACTATGGAGTTGACAGGAGTTGACAGGAGTTGCAGGACTTGACTGGACTTGAAGGGAAAATGAAGGAAATCAACTTCGGAGACTTAGAACTAATGCTGGATGGTGGTAATTCGCTTCTAGAACTAAATTCTATGTACAAACTTTAGAGTCTGGGTATTCCTGAGACTGTGAATCAAAAGGAAAGATAAAGGAACGAATGTAGATGCTAAATAGAGTAATATCCAGATTAGGAAACACAACTGC
>JBBPTO010002659.1:0-10155 GCA_038094155.1 Pulveroboletus cf. aberrans
TCTTGACAAACTCTTGGTCCATTTGGCAGAGTTAATAGTCCCAGTGCCAGTAGGATGACGATTCGGAGGATCTAGGATCTCAAAGCTGCCCGCCAGTGGTCGGTAGACACCGCGTTTACGGTGACTGGCAGGGCGACTCGGGATTGAATCGAGTCCAAATAAAGGGGCGGGTTGTAGTACCATCAATCGACGTGATAGACTCGATCATTCTGCACCTTGGATACCCTGCACGCTACGGGGCTCGTCTCCTGCGTTTATTTTGGGAATAAAAAGGTTGAAGTATAAATCGCAGAGTAGAGGCAGTCGGGAGCGGAGAGTTAGACCCTCGATAATTTCGGATAGCATACGGTATTTTCACAGTGTGACAGATCACATGATTTGTGACTGTTCGCGTGTTGTCTTCCTGCAGCATGCCACCACGACGATCTTCGCGCACGCGCACTTCCGACGCGCCGCCGTCAACCAACTCAACGGGCAAGCGAAAGCGTGGTAAATCCGTCGTAGCCGGAGAGATCGATGCAGAAACCGACACAGAAAAATCGTCCTCGCGGACGAAGCCGCCATCCTCGCGTGCGAAGACGACGCTGAGGGGACGCGCGAGCGTCGAAAGAGAGCGAACGAGAGGGATCAAGGCTTCTGCTAGAACGACACTTTCGGAACTCCCGGAAACAGAGGAAGAGGACGAGGATGTGGACGGAGAGGGCGAGGATGACGACGAAGACGTACGTGAAGGGATGTTGGAATCCCCTCCTGCTAGGAAGAAATCTCGCAAGTCTCTTGATGACGATGAGGACACCGAAGAGGCCCCACGAAGGTCTTCGAGGAAGAGTAGCTCCAGGCAGGTGGTCAAGGAAGAACCTGAGGAAGAGATGGAACCACGACCTGCATCCAAGACGCGCCGCTCGTTTGCCAAGCCCTCTTTCTTCAGAGTTTCAAGGACTACCCGATCGCGCAGACTGCAAAAGGTCGAGAGCGATATCGAGGAAGAAGAAGAAAGTGAACAATCTGCAATTCCGATTTCCGACGACGAAGACGACCCCCCAGTTCGGAGAAGTCGTCGTATAGCCTCTGTTATATCCGCTTCCAAGCAGTCGCAATCCACTCGCAAACCATCATCCAAACCCATCGACCCGTCAGACGAGAAAGAGGAAACGGAAGAAAATGTGTCTACACCACGAGTCCACAAGGCTGCCCCTGTCACCCCACGTAAAGATACCTTGCCCGAAAAGATAACCACAGTAGACGAGGAAGACGATCTAGATGGCTTTGACCAACAGTACGAAGCGTCTCCCCGTCGTGCTAAACGACAAGATGGCAACAAGAACAGCTCGCCGACTCAAGTATCCCATACTCCGGGACACGCACCACCGATGGAGGAAGAGGAAGAAGTTTCTCTCTTAGAACCTAGAGCAAGACCCAAAGGTCAATCACAAGTGCCTCCAATAGATGAACCCAAGGAGCCAAGAACTCGATTGGTCATTCACAAGATGGTGCTAATCAACTTCAAGAGTTACGCAGGACGACAGGAGATCGGCCCCTTCCACAAGGTGGGTGTGAAGAGGTTTGAATTCGACCACTCACCCTCATTGTGCATATCCAGTCTTTTTCGGCGATCGTTGGACCCAACGGCTCCGGCAAGTCGAACACGATCGACGCGCTTTTGTTTGTGTTCGGTTACCGTGCATCCAAAATGCGTCAGGGCAAACTCTCCGAGTTGATCCACAACTCGGCTCGCTATCCCGATCTTGACGATTGCAGTGTCGAAGTGCATTTCCGAGAAATCATGGATTTGGTGAGGATTTCTAGTCAGATCTAGTTCTACACTTCTTACTTGCCACGCAGCCCGGTCCCGACGCATACAGGGTGGTACCAAACTCGGGGCTCGTCGTGGCGCGGATAGCATACAAGAACAATTCGAGCAAGTATACGATCAACGGACGTGCGAGCAATTTCACCGAGGTACAAACGCTCCTCAAAGGTCGGGGGATCGACCTCGACCACAAGCGATTCTTGATCCTGCAGGTAACTGTCCTGTCCGTTCCCTCTTCCGTTCTTCACTGATATCCCATATCTCTTGGTCAGGGCGAAGTCGAGTCGATCGCGCAAATGAAGCCCAAAGCGCAAACCGAGCACGAAGACGGATTGCTCGAGTATCTGGAAGACATCATCGGTACCTCGTCGTACAAGACCCCGATCGAGGAGACGCTGGCACAGGTCGAGACACTCACGGAACAACGTGGTGAGAAGCTGAACCGGCTGCGAATCGTCGAGCGGGAAAAGAACGCGCTCGAAGCACAGCGCAAGGAAGCATTGAGCTGGCTGAGGCTGTCGAATGATCTGGTGCAAGCAAAGAGTCGGCTATATCAGTGGTATCTGTGGAAATGTCTGGAGAATGAGTCCAAGTTCGATGCGCAGAAGGTGCGTGGATCGCATCGTGTCGTAGAAGATGGGCTGAGCGTGATCGCGTGTAGAGCAAGTACCAGAAAGAGTTGGACGCGGAAAGGGAGAGGAACAAGGACGACATCACCCATTTGGAGATGTTGGAGAAACACTTTGAGGAGCGTGAAAGGGCATACGAGGTACGTGCTCGTGACGTGCTCGGGGATTCCCGTCTCAACTCGCTCGTTGTGCCTGCCAGGAAGTGAAAACTGCGGCAGAGGAAGCCCTGCGAGACAAGAAAACGCAGGAGAAAACAGCGGTCGGACTCGAGGAACGGCGCAAGCATGCTAACAACAAGGCCAAGAAGCTGAAGAAAACCCTTCAGGAGGTGTGCACCTGCACGTCCTGCTTTCCGTATGCATCTCTGTTTAATGCTGTCAATTTGACTTGCAGGACGAGCAATGCAAAGCGACGGCCGAACGCACGATCGAAGAGAGCGCGGCCAAGATGGAGAGGAAGCGCGCCGAGATCGAGAAGCTTGAGATCGACCTGAAGAAGGAAGAGGACGTTCTCGAGAGTATCCGCGACAGTTTGAAAGGTTCGTTTTGCACGCGTTGCCTGCACAACCACATTCGAGCCCTACGTCCGTCCAGATAAGACGCAAGTATTCCATGATCGGATCGAGGCCAAACAGAAGGAACTCCAGCCGTGGACGACCAAGATCAACGGGAAGAAGGCGGCGATCGATGTGGCGACGAGCGAACGGGATGCACTGGCAAAAAAGGTGGCTGGGCTCAAGGATGCGGTCAAGAATGCCCAGGATGACCTCGAGCAACAGCAGGCGACGCAACAGTCCAAGGTACATCTCATGGGACACTGGGAGTCGAGCTCACGTTTCTGCTGTAGCTCGAGGAATTGAATAACCTAAAGAGGGAAAAGGCGAATTTGCGGGAAAAGGGGGTGGCTCACGGAAAGAACTTTCATGTGCGCACGCTTTATGATCTTTGAACGTAGACATGGTTTTTCACTCGTGATTGGCCACGTTTGTAGGATGCACAGGCTCGCGTGCAGGAGTTGCGCGGCAAGGCGTCGTCTCTTCGGCAGAGAACAGAGGAGGCCAAGGCATCCCAGGCTGCTAGCACGTCACAAAACAAAGTCCTAGATCATCTCAATCGTCTCAAGCAAACTGGACGCATCGATGGTTTCCACGTAGGTCCTTCTAGTCCGACCCTCCTGGTTACCGATCGATCGTACTCGCTTTAGGGCCGCCTAGGCAGTCTCGGCACCATTCCCGACACGTACGACGTCGCGATATCTACAGCATGTGGTGCACTCCACAACATGGTCGTCGACACGGTCGCCCAAGGCCAAGCCTGCATCAACTTTCTGCGCACCCAAAACGTCGGCCGCGCCTCGTTCATGGTCCTCGAGAAGCTCTCCTCGGAGCGCATCCACGAGCGGATCGATACACCCGAGAATGTCCCCCGTCTGTACGACCTCATCAAGCCTAAAGACGCCAAATTTCTGCCGGCGTTTTACAAGGCGGTCGGGAACACGCTCGTCGCTGACGACCTCGAGCAGGCGAACCGGATCGCGTTTGGCACGGGGAAACGGTGGCGCGTCGTCACCCTCGCGGGGCAGTTGATCGACGCTTCCGGGACCATGTCGGGCGGTGGGAATCACGTCGCGCGGGGTGGGATGAGTTCCAAGTTGACGGCGGACGCGGTGAGGCCGGATGTAATGCGGCAGTATGAACAGGAGAGCGAGGACGCGGCGAGGGCATTGGAGGAGGCAGTCAGGGCATTGAGGGCGTTGGAGGAAGAAGGGGAGCGGTTGGCATTGGCTGGGCCGCAGTTGGAAATGGATGTGGAGAAGCTGACGATGGGGGTGAGTAATGGGCGAAAGCGGCTCGAGGAGGCAGAGAAGCGGGTGCGGGAACTAAAGTGGGTGGTCCTTCCGGTCGTTTCTCGTTTTCGTTTAGAATGTTGATCGGTTCGGTGGTTGACTTAGGGCGCAGAGCAAGCCAGACGTGCGGGACACCGCACGGATCGATGCGCTCGACCAGGAGATTGCTAACGTGAACGTGGAATTGGAAGGTCTCCAAGCGAGAGCGGGCAAGATCGAGGAGGCGATCGGGGACCTGGAGAAAAAGATCCTCGAAATCGGAGGTTCGCGACTGCTGAAACAGCGCTCGACGGTGGACGGGATCAAGTTGCACATCAATCTGGCCAACGACGAGATCACGAAGGCCGAGGTGGCCAAGGCCAAGGCGGAAAAGGATGTGGAGAAACACGGGTCATCGATCGCTGGGAACTCGGCTGCAGCAAAGGAGGCGGACGAGGAGGTGAAGCAGTTGGAGGGGCAGTTGGAAGAGGTGAATAGTTATTTAGAGGAACTCAAGGAGAAGGTGGAGGCGGCGCAGACGGCGGCGGAGAATTCCAGGGACGATCTGGACGCGCTCAAGGGGCAATTGGAGGGAAAGAGAGAGGAGATTCAAGAGTTCAGGAAAAAGGAGGTGAGTGAGGTGGGAGCGGACCGGCTGGGTTGCTGACACACTCCGCTAGATGGAATTGACACAGAAGTTGAACGACATCAAAAAAGAATCTGCATCGAACGAGGAGTGGCTAAACCATTGGCAAACGGAGCATGATAAACTGAAACTGGATGAGATCGAGTGCGTTTCGTGTTTGGCCATGAATCCGGCTGACGGCCGATTGTAGCGATGACGATGAGGAAGACGAGGAAGAGCCGGAGGGGGCGCCTGCAGACGGAGAACGCCAGTTCAAGCAGGAACCGGGAGAGCCAGGGCAGCCCCCGGCAAAGAAAACGTCCAAGGGGCGTCCATCCAACGAACTGCACACCTACAGCGCTGAAGAGCTGTCTCGATTCCGAAAGCGTGACCTGGTGGCTGATCACGAATTGCTCGATGGTAAGCGTTTCCTTGTGCTCCGCCCAGGTTCTAGCGTTGACTCGCTTGGGGATAGAAAAACTGAGCAACAACAAGCCTGATCTGTGTGTGCTGAACGACTACAAGAAGCGCGAGGAAGAATTCCTCCGCCGCGCCAAGGATCTCGAACAGATCACCGAAGCGCGCGACGCGATGAAGCAAAAGTATGATAATCTAAGGAAGCAGCGTTTGGACGAGTTCATGGCAGGCTTTAGCATGATTTCTTTGAAGCTGAAGGAGATGTACCAGGTGTGTGTTCCAATTTCCCGTCGACGGAAAGGATTTTTTTGACTCTTCGTGCGGGCGTAGATGATCACTCTTGGAGGGAATGCGGAACTAGAATTAGTCGACAGCATGGATCCATTCTCGGAGGGGATCATCTTCAGCGTGATGCCACCCAAGAAGAGCTGGAAAAACATTTCCAACCTGTCCGGTGGCGAAAAGGTGCGTCATATCGTCACCGTCCGGAACTGCGAGAGCATGACGAGGGTCTCCCACCCATAGACACTGAGTTCTCTAGCCCTCGTGTTCGCACTTCACGTCTTCAAGGTAACGTCCAGTGCTTCCCGAGATGTCGGTTGATTCGATTGGTCCTTCTTCGACAGCCTACCCCTCTCTACTTTATGGACGAGATTGATGCCGCACTCGATTTCCGGAATGTGTCCATCGTTGCCAACTATATCAAGGATCGGACAAAGAACGCCCAGTTCATCATCATCTCGTTGAGGTGCATTGCTTGTCTTGAGCAGATTCCCAGCAATCTGACACTATGTAACAGAAACGACATGTTCGAACTAAGCCATCGACTGATTGGAATCTACAAGACCGCTAACGCGACACAGAGCATGTTCCGACGCTCAATTCTTCATATGTTGTGCGCTGACTCCACGCTAGGTATCGCGATCGACAATCATGCGTTGGTCCAGACCAAGACTGTTACCCCAGTACTAGTCTCTACAACATGATGCCCGTTCTCCACATCACGTTTGTAAAGTGAAATGTTGCTCTGCAGAGTTATTCTGGTGAATGCGCGCACACTTTTCATCCCATCATTTCGTATTTATTCTTTTTTCTATGTATTTGTCAGAGGGCCCTTACGTACCTGCTGTTGTATTTGGTCAACATGAAATTTGACTGTGTAGGATTATATGGCAATAATTGCATGGGCCTTTACCTAGCCAGTCCTTCCTCAGTGTCTATATGCCATGCATTTGGATGCAGGCGTGATTAAACTGGGATCGCTCGGCCGCGTTTATGTAATGTCTGTCCTCCCATATTTCTCTTTTTTTTTTTCATGGCTATCCGCACGATCATTAAAACAACTGATCTTCAAGGGTCTTCGTTGACCAGAAGGAATCGCCTTTAGTGTGATGCCACCGAATAGGAGTTGTATGGAAAACTTCCTGGTCGAGAACTTTGTCGGGTTCATCGACAAGTGTGCTCCCACTCTGCTTTCCATTCCACCTGTGCCTGTGTGCTGACACCCAGACCTCCTACACGGAATTCCAGGGTACGTCGAGGGCTCTTGCATCGGCGATCAGTACTGTTACGTCGTCTCTAGCGTGGTACTAGAAAAGGAAGTGGTCATCATCGACAAGTTGTATTCCGGAACGGCTGAGACTCAAGGTACGTTCTGCACACAGCTGGATACCTCGTCGACCCTGAATGCTCTCCTCTTCGAAATGCGCGCATATCTGCTAGAGAATTGAACCAAGTGGTGTAAGTTTGAATTTACTTTGAATCGATTGATGTACTACCCCCAGTAAATGCCGTGTCCACTGTCTACCGACCGGGTAACTGAAACCCTCCGACTTCCTGTCCCACTTTTTTTGCATCCGACTTCAGACCGCTGTTGTCACGCCGGGAGCATTTCATGTCCTGAACCATCGACTCAAATGTCCATAGCTTGGCAAGCACTTATCCCCAACCAGAGAATTTTCGCCGAGTTTCTTTCCAGTCTGATCACACGCCCATCCAACACGCTTTGTTATAGGTAATTAGTGATTTAACACCGCTGTTCTTGTATTCTTGGAGGCTTCTGCATATGTGTATATGGGCCCGTGTTACAGAATAAGTGGGCGGCAGCAATAACAGTTTTTTTATAAAAGGTAGGTGATGCGATGCTTACTTGCTAGCAAGTTTTTATTTTCTCCTCGACTCAGAGTCACAGGTTCAATACAACATGTATCTCCGTTTCTCTCTTCTCTCCATCGGTGCCATTATTGCAGTTCTTGCCGCCGGTCGTCGTTCAGGGAATCATTGCCGGCACTACGGAAAACCATATTGTTGTGTGTTATGGCATCCCCTACGAACGTTCTCGGTGTCGGAAGATCAAAGAATGGTGAGTGTCCTTCATCACTTGGGACGTTCCAGTGGACGACATTGCATGCAGTTAGTCCACTTCTGCTATAGAGCACGGGATGGCGAACCCGCCACCACGGCATGCATACGTGGTACACTGGCAGAGACAGATCCATACCTCCAATGCTGCGAGGAATCTGCAGGTAGTCAGACGGCAATGTGGTGTCAACCATTTCACACGGATGATCCTCCACCTCCAAAACCGACGCCTTCGTTTGATTGCAACCTGTACGGAGTACCCATGTGTTGTCCTCTCCTCTTTCTTCCTCCACCCGATACGTACCCCTCAGTGAGATTCTTCCATCCTTCATAAATTGGAATATTCCAGTCAATGACGGTGCATGCAGGTTGATAGGAACTGCGATCTGAGCCCTATATCTTCGGAGGGGCTGTCGTCGTGCCAATCCAATAGGCTCCGACCTCGCCACATGTGCTGCAAAAGAGTGAGTCATAACTGCGCAAGTGAGATATAGCAACATTGATGCCCCCCTCATGAGCAGGAGCACGATAACCTCACATTATGCGCTCCATTTCATCGATGGTCCTGAATCAGATTTCAACAGCACACATGACACCTCCTGGGGAGCCCATGTAGCTACAATTTACAATACATATGTTGAGCCTGGAGTGAAAAATCATTATCAGGCTGTGACAGGCCCATTTTGGATACAGATTATATCATTCAGTATGTGCAGGCCTGCACCAGATATGGGGGCAAAAAGAACAACAAGCAGGCCCTTTTATCACAGTGACTAATGGGTGGGCCTATGACAAGTGAACCCATATAGCTGTGACAAGTGGGCCTGCATAGCTATGTCAAGTGGTCTTGTGTAGCTATGACAATTGGACCTGCATAGTGAGCCCACTAAATGACAATATGAGAATCTACTGGATGACAACAAGTGGGCCCACTGGATGGGAACAAATTGGCCAGTTTACTAATGAGAAGAGGATCCTATGAACAACAACAAGTGATTTCACTGACAGATGGTAAGCCAATTCACATATTACAAATGAGTGGATCCCTGCATTACAGATGGGCAAGTCAGCTCATTCATTAGTAATAAAGAGACCCCTGTAACAGGAGGGTACAAGGGTACTCCTGTTGCACAGGGCAGAGAAGAGAGAGGTGAGTCGAGGATGCTCACCAAGATAGAGACAAAAGTTCTTGTGACCAAGTTAGGGTTAGTCGAGATTGATGAGATCAACCCTTGTAGAGCTTCTTAGAAGCTTGATCTTGAGGGGAAATGAATCTTGTCATTAATTACATCACAGCACTTATTGCCTTTAAATACATCTAGGAACATGTATGTATTTGTGTATGATATAACTGGAATAAGGTTGATGATGTCAGAATGACATCATAGAATCAGTCATGCTGCTCCACTTATTTGAAATAGGTGGAGTTGGATCTAGGTCAATCCAACACAGCTGTTGTGAAGCTAAGAAAGCTCCAGACTGATGACATCATAGCTGAGTCATAAAGACTGCATCTAGATTGTCATATGGTCAATCCTGAAGTGTAATTAAGATTACACTTTAATTAAGTTTGACTGATTGGACAGTCAAGCCTTAATGTTTGACCCAAGTCTTTAGTAACATGAATAGTGTATTACCACTACAGTCTGCCTGTATTAACAGAGCACAGGACCTAGTGTTCGATTCACAGAATCTCAACACCCTGCATTACAGATAAGCAGATCTGCATGTTACAGATGAGTGTGTGCACATCTTACAGATAATGAACCATCATAATATGAATGAGCTAGTGCATGTACATATAATGGATGAGTGAATGCATATCAAAACTAGCTTTCCCTTCTTTATTTATTGCACTACCATCCATTACCCTTGTGCTGTTTGTTATACTACTATTCATTGTACTACATAACTCCTCAGGTTTCCCATTTACATAGATACTCAGTGGACATATCCATCTGATCCAATTCCAGATCATACTTTGCTGTGAGCACTATGATGGTCCAGACCAAATCTAAGTTAGCCACTGGAGCAAATGTTTTCTGGTAGTCAACTCCTTTCTATGTGAATCCTCAAGCTATCATTTGGACCTTGTATTATTCTATGTTCCCAACCTGATCCTTCTTTATTTGAAAGATTGGCTTGGAGGTGATGGGTTTCACTCTGTCAGAGATTGGAATGATTTCATGGATGTGGTTTGCATTTAGGTTTAGCAGCTTTTCTTCAACAGCAGATTTTCACAGTGTCAAAATATATAACTCCTCCGAGGTCCTCCGACTTACTCCGGACCTGTTCCGCTCAACTCCAAAGCTTTCGCCTACCAAGTACAACTCCTGACTCCGGAGTTATTCGGAGTTGACCAGATATTCAGTAACGTCTCTTTTCCCTTTCGGACCTCCTATTTCCTATTCCGGACATTACGTCGGAGTTACATCGGAGTTCATGCGCTCTGATTTCCGTCAGTATTTTAGACAGTCCACTTTGTCATC
>JBBPTO010002661.1:0-10150 GCA_038094155.1 Pulveroboletus cf. aberrans
TAGCACAGCTCCGGCTCGTTCCTGGCCCGGAGCACAGCTCTGGCACTCAGACGTCCGACCTCCATCTTATATATCTACATAGCCCTCCGTTACTAATCCGCAGCACTCCGACGTATATATACTCCGAACTATGTATGTAGATACTTTAGCCTGAATATCACATTAGACCACTCCTCTCAACCTTCTCCGGTCCTCTCCGATGCATCTCCGACCAAGAAGGCCGTGACAGTGCAAGGGCACGACACACAAGTCCTGCGCCAAGCCTTCACCCCTCTGGACGCGATCCTCTGGACCTCCGGCCATCTCCGGCCATTCAATCCCCCTTGACCTCCGATCTCCGACCGGAGTTTGAGCGGAGGAGATCCGGGTCTTAACACATGCATTGACTTGCAATGTTATTGAATGCTTGTTTGGTGTGCTGAAGAAGCACTTTCATATACTCCTCCTTCCACTTCCATATAG
Source organism: Pulveroboletus cf. aberrans (assembly GCA_038094155.1). Classification (NCBI taxonomy): domain Eukaryota; kingdom Fungi; phylum Basidiomycota; class Agaricomycetes; order Boletales; family Boletaceae; genus Pulveroboletus; species Pulveroboletus cf. aberrans. Next base: position 463 of record JBBPTO010002661.1, read on the forward strand.
TTTAGATATTCAAGCTTGCATTCTCACTGCCCTTTGTGCAATTCACAACTTTATCATTCTGAACAACCCTGCCAATGAAGTAATCTCAGATGATGATCTGGTGGATGCTACTGGTTTGAATCCTGACAACATGGTAGATAATCAACCTGAAGCTCCCAGGGAGGGTTTGAGTCTGTGTGACAGCATTGCCAGCATGATGTGGCAGGATTATGTAAACATCAGGCATGCACATGGATTGAGTGCAGATGGTGTGGACAATGACAATGATGATGACAACATCATGTAATTATTACAACCTACAAATACATGATGCTAGAAATATGAGGTGCTATCAAAGTACATCAAATTTAGGTCCTTGTCCTGTGACTCCATATCTTGTCTGATTGTGGGGTATCCAGAGAAATTGCATCTCATTGACTTGGATGAGAAGCCAGTATTGGATGGTGTCACAAAGCTGGCAATGGTTGGTACCTGGAGTACATTGTGATTTTTTTGAAACCAAGTAATTGCTATTGCATGATGAACTGTGGAATCTGTCAACCATGTGATGAACTGACATAGAATGTCATTCATCATCATTTCAACCACCACAGCAGATGTGACCATGTGGTCCAACTCAGTATCACTGTTAATGTGCTCAAGGGCCAGTGCCCTGTACATATTGATGGGAATAGCAGGTGAAGGAGGGATGGCCAGGGGGAACAGACAAGACAGGGTGGGATGTCTCTGCAGTGGAAGAGGGCTGAGCATGATAGCCACCTTTCAAGTCCTGCTTGATATTCTCCATACAATTCATGGCCCAGCACACCATGCCTATCAGGCCATTCACCACGATTGATTGCATTTCAGATGCATGAGCTGCATGAGAGTGCTGTGCCAGTGAGAGATGAGATAATGGAGAATGAGGCTGTGGCACTCATCTGTGCTTTGATAGAACCCTTTTCCTTCAAGTATGCAGGTGCTGATGGCAACAGTGAGTTCTGACATGGTGAAGGAAAAGAGGAAGGCCATGGATTGGCAGAGTTGGTGATTTCTGAGAAAGGATGTCTCAATTTTCATGAAGAGTGAGATAACTGTGAAGGAGAAGGGGAAGTTATGAGTGAGAAAATGTCACCCATCTGACCCATAACAGATTCAGCTTCAGTCATACCCATGAACTGCATGATAGGGTTGGGGGATGTCATATTGCTCCCAAGATCAAGCAATTGGTTGAAGTCCAAGCCAAACATGGACTGAGAGGAAAAGATATCATCGAACAGACTGTTGCTAAAATGGGTTGACTGGGTGGTGGAGGTGTCCTCCAGAGATTTGTCATATTCTGAGTAGTCAAATTCATTCACTTGACCCAAACTTCTTATTGCAGAGTCTTTCAGCAACACCTTAGCCTCCCGCATTTGAAGTCAAGACCCCTCCAAAAACAATTCAAATCCAGCAACCCCACTCGATCCTCCACAGGTGTCATGCAGTCTAGAAAAAAATGGCCACCCTGAGTTGTGAAATGTTGCTAGTTCCTTGGCCTGATCACTAATTAGAATGATAATATGTACATGTGTTGCAACATACTTCAGTGTCAGGCAGATATGCCAGATATTGGTTCCAAGCTGCAATCACATCTGGTGATGAGCTATTGACATTTGTGCCCTGGATTTCTGACCAAGCTCCACACTCTGAGCCTTTGTTGTAGGTATCAATGATGTGATATATTTTTTTATCTAGAAATGAATGTCTGTCAGTGTACACTCCCAGATGATTCATAATCGTCACTTACCAAATTGAACTTGTTCTGAATGGACTGACCATTCTGATTGCTTTCAAGAATCTTCACAACAGTATTGAAAACAGATATAGGAAAGCTGAAATTATGTCCCAGTTTGAGTTTGAGTTTCATGAGCTCATCGAGGACTTGAAGAACTTCTTTCTCTGTCCAGTTTTGCCATTTCTTGAAGGTTGAGGGATCGACATTTGAGGATTGTATGATTTCAATCACTTTCATTTCACAGAGAACAACAAAGGAGCAGAGCCTGAAGAGAACACGATACAGGTGTGTTTGCTATGCCAGTACCTCATTCAACTTGTTACCATACCACATAGCATTACATAACCATTTGCGTCCTCAGATATCATTGTTTTCTCTCCCACTTTCTCTTTTTCTCAGTATCATCTATTGAGACTTGCTGAGATATGTTTCATACTTTCATTCACCTGCATACATGCATTGTATTTATCATATGTTACTAGCTCATTGGTTGCTAGGTAAATGTAATGTGTTAGCGTCATCTATTGAGACTCACTGAGCTTCTTCTCTGCTAGATTGCACAGGTTATGAGCTCTGAGTGATATTCAGGTACATCAGCTCAAGATAGCAGTCTCATTATTAGCTCCCTACTATCAACACACCACAGCTTACTTGGTCAAGCCCAGAGCTGATTGTCGGACTCTTCAGGAAGGTTCACAATGGGCAAAGATGATCATATATGTGATCTGGTTGGTGCAGAGAACTATCCTCAATAGAGAAAGCAGATGATTCTTGTGCTTCAAGGTGAGCAACTTTGGTCTCACTGCAGTGATGGGACAGATCCACTGGATCTTGCCAATCACACTTCTGTCATGCTGACCATGGCTAAGCCTTCTGCAATCACAGATGCTGAATGAGAGAAAATCTTAGATTGGCTTGCCAAAGACACTCAAGCCAAGGCCCTTATTGATCAAAAAAATGACATCTGTGATAGCCAGTCTGCTTAATGAATCACAAACAGCTCAAGAGCAATGGAACCTCCTCTCTTGTCATTTTTCTCACATTGACATTCTTTTTCAGTATGAGCTGCAGGCTTGGGTACACACAGAGAAACTCAATGATGCTAAAGATGCTAGTCAGTATATTGGGGTGTTTGAAGACACACAAAGACATTTCATTCAAATGGAAGTCATGTACACTGTTGAAGAATTGGTCTTCAACTTACTCCAGGGTCTTCCTGAGGGCATTGAATGGACCATCTTCTATAAAGTGATAGTCAGTCATCTCTTGCTTGGCTCCTCATCCTCAGCCATGATCACCTCCACATCTCTAACCACATCATTGATGTCATTGCCACCCCTCACATTTAGCAATGTTGTAAAACTACTCATGGAAAAGGCCAATTCTCTGATCAGCTTATGCAGACTAGCTGTGCCTGGATACAAGTATGCAAATGCAGTGCTGCTGAAATCCACATCCTTGAACCCTTCTGCATCCAAGGTGAACCCAACCACCAGCATTCACATTCATCATAACAACCCTGCTGGCATTTGGTGCAACAACCCCTGGTACATTGATAAGCCCCATGCTTGATCCCATGATTGAAATCACTGTTTCTGGCCAGGTGGTGGGCTAGCAGATACCTGCCCCAGCCTGGATTAAAATGAAACTCACCACCAATTCCAAGCCTCAGGAGATGGTGTCTGTCACCACAAGACCAATCACAGCTATGGGCCTGGCCTTCACAACACCTCTGATTGCACATCATTGTGATCTTTCCTGTGCCTCTATCTCCATTCCCAATGGCGCCTTAGCCTCTGTCATTATGGGGATGATCCTAGATTCAGGTACCATACCACATCTCATCACTGATTGCAGCTATTTTATAGACTTCACCATGGAAGATAGACCCCCAGTTTTGACTGTCAACCAAGGGAGTCTAGTCACCACCAGACATGGTACCTGTGTTGCTGATCTCCATTTTGGTAATTGCACATACCAGCTGACTTTGCAGAACTGCCTCCATGCTCTGGGGGTCATGCTAAACCTACTATCAGTAGGTCATATGCTTCAGAAAGAATGGGATTGTGACTTCAAAGGAATGTCATCAAATGCCAGTTCTTGTTGCCAACTCTCCTGCTGAGGGAGTGCTCTGGGCTCCCTCCCCTTGTGTAACAATCTCTGTCATCTAGACTTACACTTTCTTTACCCCGATGAACTTAGTCATTTTCCTCTCTTTCCCAAACTCACTGCCTCTTCTCTGGAGTTCAGCACCTTTGCTCCTATCCCACTCACTTGGGATCTTTGGCATGCTCACTTTGGCCATCCTGGTGGGGAGTCAATGTGCTGCCTTGCTCACTTCTCCACAGGACCAAAGTCGAATCTGCTCATCCTCTTTTCTGCTGTGAAGCATGCATCAAGGCTAAGTTTCCTTGCCAGCCCTACCTCCCCTCCGACACTCCACATGCCTCCCACCCTTTTGACCTAGTTTATTCTGACTTATGCAGCCCCTTTCCTATCTGGACATCTCATGGAAAATTGTACTTCATCCTTTTTCTAGATGATCACACTAATTTCCTGAGCATTCAACTACTGGCAGCTAAAGATTAGTCCCTCAATGCTTGGCATTGTAAAGTGGCTAGGAAGCCCGGAATGGGTTTCCTAATAGTGTAAGTATGGGTTGTGAGTGGGTTTACTCAACCCAAAAGGGACCCAAGGGACTAGGAGAAGGTAGTAGACCAATAACCACACACTGTAAAGCTGGAAAACATGAGTCCGGACCTCCCTGTTCAGTAGGGCTGAGAGTCCGACTTTTCAGGTTCAGGTTGGAGCACTCAACTTGACTCAACTGGCTTAGGTTGTGGCAGAATCAATGGTTTCAATATTTAGAAAATGAGACTTGTGATCGAGAGCAGATAGAATTCAACCCAGATCAAAGTCTGAAATACAAAGTTTATAGTCTGGGAAAACCTGAGACTTTATACATATCGGGTTGGTGAAGTAAGTAACATACAGCAACAGAGCAGTATGACAATGGCGATGGTATGTAGTACAAATGAGAGAGAATTATTAAGTATGACGAACCCAGGTGAACCTGAGGTCACTCAAGACATAAACTGATACAAAATAAAGAAGCCTGACTTACTGATTTGGATTTGGAGAACTTGGGTTGGATGGATGCAACAGGTTGGATAGACAATACTTGGGTTGGCCTTTGACCAGCTCAGAAATGGGACCTGTGCTATAGGGGTGACAGAAGGATCAGGAAAATAGGGGATTTACATGGTAGAATATACCAGTCTCCTACAGTGTCTTGTTCAAGCCCACTGGGAAATACACACAGGTCAGGTGGTAAAGGTTTTCCACTCCAACAATGGCAGGGAGTACACAGATGCCACTTTCCTCCATGATCTTCAGGATGCTGGAATTGAGCACCAGCTCTTGGCCCCTTATGCCCATCAACAGAACAGTCAGGCAGAGCATGCCATGCATACCCTACAGGGGTGTGCCCTCACACTTTTGCAGGCAGCATCTCTACCTCAAACTTATTGGAGTGAGGCCATCCTCATCACCTGCTACCTCTGGAACCACCTTGAGTCAACCTCTCTTCCTGCTAAAGTAATGCCCTTTGAACTCATAAATGGCCATAAGCCAGACCTGTCTCACTTATGAGTTTTTGGGGCTCATTGCTGGGCTTACATGCCTGATGAGCTATGTCTCAAATTTGGCCTGTGGGTGTTGGGGCATCTTTGTTGGCTACCCAGAAGGAGTGAAAGATTACTGTATTTGAGATTCTGCCACTGAGGTCTTTTTTACTACTGTCATATCCATGACAACTCCGGTCCTCCGAGCACCAACTCCGCTCATATCTCCGGTGTGTTTACACCCATTATGCATCTCCGTTCCTCCGTTCCTCCATATATATATCACGTTATGTCTTTGTTCCCTATTTAGTTAGATCTCGCGCTCTGTACCTTTCCCCATCCCTGTGCAGCACAGCTCCAGTGATCTGCACAACCAGTGTGCAGCTCCGGTTCTTAGTTTCCTGACCTCCATTTCATTACTCATCTGTTACGACTTCGTTACAAATCCAATGCTCCTCCATACTATATATTCTGTACCATCTCCGCTGTACATATCCAGTCGTAATATTGAATTGAGTACTCGATGTTCTCTCTCTCAATCAGCTTGATGCTCGGCTCCTGCTGAACTCCAATGGATATCATCATCCTCCTCCGAGTCTAGACAACTCAACTCCACACCTCCGACCCTCTGCAAATACAGGACCACAACCCCGAGACTTGGATAGTGGCGCACCACATAAGGTGAAGCCAAGGTCCTACCAATATCTCCAGAGTTCCAGAGATACACCGGAGTTCGTCCGCACGGCCCTAACAACTACACACAACATCAAATTTGATGAGGGCCTTTGCAGCTCAATTGAAGACTCCAATGATTCTGATGGTGGCAAATCCACAGCCCCCCCTGTCAAAATGTAACACCTCTGATCTCTGGTCCTCTCTGAGGTTGTCCACTACAACTCTGAGGTTGACATGCACCAAGTCCCTCAACTCCCCTCCAAAGCATCTCATAGTTAACCATTTTACTCAGTAAGGTCCTTTTTTCCCTTCGGATCTCATATATCCTATTCTGGACATTACATTGGAGTTACATTGGAGTTCAAGCGCTCGAATCTCCATCACTATTTAGTCAGTCCAGTTTCATCATTTCTCCCTCAGTTGTTCCACTACCACTGTGCAACTAAGGTCAGGTTTCTTAGCTACATCTAGCATTCCCTTTACTTATGTCTGTAGTCAGGGTATCTCTACCCCTCCATAGTGCACAGATTCTGACACCCCCCACATCCTCCTCTTCTGACCTTGCTTCACCTTGTCATTCCAGTCATGTGCCTCAACCCACTGCAAAGGGAGCTGCATGAGCAAACAGCATTGCCACCTTCAAAGCTTGCCTGCATGCTCTTCACAACTGCCATCTCACCCCTACCCCCATTGCTCCTAGATGAACTAGCTGACCTTGTTTCCATAGGGGCCACAGATCCTGTTCCTGATATTGTGGTCAATGTGATCATTAAAGAGCAGGCCCACATCACTATCCACAGTGACTGATGCTGAGACTCTCACAGCCCTGACTATGATCTATCACTCTCCCCTGTCATCTACAATGAGGCAGTTCTGCATCCTGACAAAGACCTGTGGCTGATGGAAATGTGCACAGAGCTTCAGACTATGCAGGAAATGGGGGTGTACCAAGTTACTGAACTTCCTCCAGAGTAAAGGCCATCAGCTCATGTTGGGTACTAGAATTCAAGGAGAATAACAAGGGCAGTTCCAAGTACAAAGCATGCCTTGTGGCCCAAGGCTTCTTCCAAATGTCAACTATGGTGCCACATTCACTCCAGTCATCAAACCCACCTCTGTCCATCTCCTCATGGCATTGGCCTGTGACTACAATTGGGAAATGGACACCTTTGATGTGAAGTGCACTTTCCTCTGAGATGTACTCAAAGAGGAGATCTACATGAGACAACCTTGTAGGTTTGAAGAAGGCAACTGGTGACTTCTCATTTGGCTAATGCTGTAGAGCATTTACAGCCTCAAACAGTTTGCCCTCAAATGGTATGAGCAGGTCTGCAGCATCATGGCAAAATTGGACTTTATCAGAACTGACTCAGACCATGCACTATTCTACTATGACAAAGTCGACAAGGTGGCTGACTCTGTTCACACTCATTGTCTCATTGGTTGGCATGTCAATGATGGCATGGCAGTTTCCAATTCCTGCCCATTCTTAGCCCATGTCAGATCATGAATAGCCACTTACTTTGGCATCAAAGACCTTGGCCTGGTATCTTGCTATCTTGGTGTTCAATTTGAGTGCAATCATTCTTTGTGTTGGATTTACATGCACCGAATAGAATACATTGCTGTCTTGTTGGCCAAGTATGAACTCACCAATTGCAGTTCCATCTGCCTTCCTGCTGACCCCAAATTTCCCTGAGATTCCCAAACTGCATTCTGCCTATCTGAAACTCATTGTGAGCTCATCTACCTTGCCATCAACACATGCCCTGACATCTCATACATTATTAACACCCTTGCACAGCACAATTTCAGCCCTGAACCACATCACTATGCAGCTGTCAAACATGTACTTCAATATCTTGCCAGGACACTGGAACTTCAGCTTTGATACAATCATGCTCTCAGAGATTTGAATCTACATGCTTATGTAGATGAAAGCTGGGCAAATGAAACAGATCACCAATCAGTCACTGGTTATACATGGTACTTTGGCAGTGATCTCATCTCACATGTTTCAAAGAAGCAGCTCACAATTGCCTTGTTTAGCATGGAAGCAGAGTATATGGTGGTCACTCATGTCATTCAGGAGAGCCTGTGGCTTCATGGCCTGTTTGGAGAACTCAGTTTACCTTTTGAGTTCCCCATTTCCATCTACCTCAACAGTGCAGGCACCATTGCCCTTCCCAAAGCTGCACACATTCATCAATGCACCAAGCGCATCAATATACATTATCATTTCATTCATGAGCACATTGATACTCAGTCTTTTACTTTACTCTGGATTCCTTCTCATTGTAACATCATGGACATTCTCATCAAAGCTCTTTCATGTTCTTCTTTCATCTCATTTCATCTTTCTCTTGGTTTGATGCCTTCTTGATTGCTATGCCAGTACCTCATTCAACTCGTCACCATACCACATAGCATTACATAATCATTCACATTCTCAGATATCATCATTTTCTCTCCTGCTTTCTCTTTTACTCAGCATCATCTATTGAGACTCACTGAGGTACATTTCATACTTTCATTCACCCATGTACATGCATTATATTTATTATATGTTACTAGCTCATTGTCCACTAGATCACACAAGGTGTACAACACAAGGGGGATGTTGAAACTTGGTATTTGCTTTCTGCTCTTATTTTACATAACCAAGGTTCTAGATCATGATAACATAATCATTGGTTGTTTCCACTCTCATATTCTTTAATCATTCACTATAGTTATGAGATACTTATGCCATTGGCTAGTATCTATATCCTACCAATAATTTTGGTTCTCCAGTAATTTTTTATGACTCATACCTATCCTTATATGATAGAAATCTATACAGAGACAAACAGTCCTGTAAAGTATTTAGGAAGAGCTCCCTCATTGTCACTCTTCAGTTAGAATCCCATTCATCTCAGACAGTCAAGTCAAGTTCCCTCCTTTTTTGTCTTGCTCCAAGATTCTCTACCTTGTGATACTCCATTTATCCTTGGTGAGTTCTTCCACCAAGATTCATAACCTTTCCTCTCCCTATCAGTCCTTGACTGGTAGGACTGTCCTTTACCTCAGAGAATAAGACAAAGGGATCTTTGCATCTCTTTGGGTTATGGTCCCCACCTAAAGGTACCTCAACATACTTTGTACACATCCCTGTCACATACCTTTGGTGCTATGAATGGATGTGTTTCTTCAGATTATTTTTAATCCTGGAGAATGCCATGCACTTGGTGCTACACCATCCCATTGCTTATAGCTTTGGAGGCTCATTCTTCATCCTAATTCCTTTTGAAAACATCATTACTCACATCTTGGATGGTTCATTCACCCTCATCATGAATCAACGAACTAATCAAACCCTTACTTCCTTGATGGTTACAGTCACTACTAGACCTGTACCTCAAGAGGTTTGTGTTCCTCCTCTGAATCCTCCACCACCTTTGGAGAGAACATTCTCATCCTTGTCATTCCATTCCTCACATCCATCCTGTTCTGCTCTCATACAGTGATACCAAAAACTGTTGCAATGTTTGCTATGTTTAGAGTGTATGCAGTGTACTGGTTATAACAGTGGGCATTTGTGAAACCGAATATAGTAATGACCCCTGGCTATGTAACAGTCCATAGATCACGTGAT
>JBBPTO010002663.1:0-10148 GCA_038094155.1 Pulveroboletus cf. aberrans
GACTTTGCAAGATTTGCTAGGTCAGTGATGAGAGAGCAGAGTTCTTATCCCCCCCCCCTTATAGAGGAGACTTCCCAATGTCTTATAGGTGCAACGGAGGGGTTATGAAGTCAACAGAAAGGATGTAGAGAAGAGAGGAAGATCATTTGAATGGTGGTTCAAAATGTCAGAGCAGATTCTGTGAGGTCCTGAGAGAGATTCAAAGGAGATGGAGACAAGCAGAATGGAAATAGTCTCTTGTAATGAATTTACCAATCAGAGGAATTTCAACAAAATCAGGGTGGAGGGTGGAGTTTCAGAGAATAATCTGAAAGGAACAGAGGTGGGTTTTCACAAGGCTGAGTGGTGTCAGAGGTGAGCAGAGGTGAGATGAGGAGGACACTTGCAATCGAAAAAAACCTTGGAAGTGGAGGGGGAGTGACAAAAGTCAGGCATGTAGTGGCCAATAGACTAATGTTGGAGAGGAATGTTGGGGCACTTGGAGAAACTCCAGAGTGCATGGGCAAGTGAAAAAAGGTGTTGAAGGTGGACAGAGTCCAACAGAGAAAAAATGAGGGTGGGGGTTGATTGAAAATGGAGGACATAGGAAAGGTGAGAGGTTGCAGAGGATTTGAAGAAAGGAGTGTTTTTAATGATGTATACTGTTTGAGTTCCTAAACATGATCAAGCAAACCTTTTATCTGATTAGAGCAGACATGGAGTGTACAGAGTTCAAGTTCAATTAGTCATGGAGAGTACTGAAGTTCAGAATGTGGGATCAGAAGGGAATGGGAATGTGGCCAGTTATTCTGTTGATGAGTGTCAGAGGTGCTGAATCTTTGGTAAGTGATCACAAGATCTCAAGCAATTGTGATCCAGAGGGAACATTGGAGCAAAGCAAAGATCCAGAGTTAGCTGATGGAGGCAGCAAGAATATTCTAGCCCAGTTAGAGGAAGTAAAGAGAAAGGAGGTGCTTATGTATCTTCAAATGGTGACAAAATGTCAGGCTTCAGGACTTGTGGTCTGTGATGAGGAGCAGAGTCATGCTTGATAATCAAAGTGAGGCATTGAAATGAAGGACAGAGGTTGATGGAGGTTGAAAGACTAGGGAGAGTGATTTCAGAGGAGATCAGAGATTTGAAGATCTGGGAGATAAGAGTACAGAAGTCATGGTAGGTGAGGGGAAAGTCAGAGATTGAGAGAATGAGGTTTTGGAGGTTACAGGAGTGGAATAGGAGGAAATTAGAGGTAGGAGGTTGAGTGGGAGTCAAGGTCCAAGCAATAGTCCTGTGAGTGGATCAAAGGATAGGCTCAGCTTTCAATACACAGCAACTGGGACCAGGAATAGGGAGGTTGGGAGAGGAGAGGACAAGGAATGTGATGAGAGTATGGATTGAGAGTACAATGCAAAGGGAAGCAATGATGAAAGAATGTTCAGAGTGTCAGAGTAGTGGATCATAACTTTGAAGGGATGAAGCAAGCATTTTGAAGTTGTAATGTGGTTGTCATGATTGCAAGCACAGTCCCTTATTCCTCTCTTTCATGTCAATGTCCCAACATTGAAAGAGGAATGAGAGAAGAGTAATTGTAATGACATTCAATGCCAAAGGCAGCACAGAGGCATATGAAGGTGATCAGAGCATTAGGAGAGTCAGAATGGGAGGAATCAGAATGAAGAACTCAGGCAAGGTTGGATGATCAAATTCAAGGAGTACCTGGAAATGAATGATAGCAGCAAATCAGCTTTTGATGCACAGCAACCAAAATCCAAGGACCAGAGGTGAAAGAGCAGAGAAATTGGAGGCAAATCAGAGGTGCAAAATAGAGAGGAGGTGGAGGCTCAGAGGCTCAGAGGAAACAGGATCTAAGATATTTGCCCTGCAAATGAACAGAAGGAATCATTGACTCAACTTCTAACACACAGCAACTACAGGCCAAAGAGAAGGAGGAGGTAGAGAATTGAAGAGCAGAAGGTTAGGGATAAGTCAACTGAGGGAGGTCGAGCACGAGAAGACCAGTTCAAGCACTCCTAAATTGTCTCTGGTGATCTGGTTAGGATACTGAAACATTGAAGATTGAGTGGCAAAGAACTAAAAGGTGTCAGAAGAGATGTGGAGATGAGAAGAGGGGTGTGATGAGCACTGCACACAAGCATAGAGAGGGGACTGTAAGGTCCAAGGGAACTCAAGGCAAATCTGAGGTATGTTGAAGATGGTTATCTGGGAGTTGGATGGCTAGGCCAATGTGAGCCTAAGGAAGATTATTGGTATTCAGAGGAAGAGATAGGAGTGAGGTTGATGGTTGAGAGACAAAATTTAGCATGTCGGAGCTGGTGTTCCATCTGCAGAAGTCCAGCATAGATGCTTCTCAATATCCATAGTCAACAAACTATAATGGGTGAGCAAGCAGGAGTCAGTACTGGCATGTTTCAGGAACTCAACAAGGGTTATGCAAGTTGCATCAGAGGTGGTTTTGTCTGAATAAGGGAAGCGGAAGGGGTTTGGTGAAGAGTGAAGGACAAAGGATGTTGTCAAAGGGTTGCAGAGAGTGTAGGAGGTAATGCAGGGGCATCAGAGATGATGGTCATTGAAGGACACATTGGAGATGTTGTCAAGACATTGGAGATGATGCCATCAAGGCATCAGAGCTTTAGAGAAAGGATGATATCATTGGGGAAGGCAGAGATGGTGAAAGGAGGTCAAAGGTTGAGAGGAGTTGAGGACATCCAAACGAGAAACAAGAGAGATGGGGGTGATGACATCAGAGGTGGAGTAATAAATTGATGCATTTGAGAGAGGTGGAAAAGAAGTAAAAGAGGAGCAACATGAATTCCTGAGGTTATGGAGGTCTGCATAGTTGAAGTCCTAAGAATAATATCTAAGGATCCAGAAATGAGATCTGGAGATGCATCAGAGCATAAGTAGGCACTAGATGCAATACAAACCTAAAGAGTAGACTAGAAGTTGTGGTCTTGATGTAGGAGGTTGGATGGAGGGTCAGAGATTGCTTCCAAAGGTGATTGGAGCTATTGGAGTAAGTATTGGAGATAATGCCATTAGAGGAATGTGCATGAGGACATTTGAGGAATGAATGGAGGTTGTCATTGTGACATCTGAGAAAATACATCTTCAGTGGAAATGATGCATCATAGGTTGTAAGGACAGTAAAGCCAAGATGTAGTTCGAATATACTGTCATGATCCATACTCCTCTGAAGCTTTGTCTGATGGAGGTCAGAGGTATATTGGTCAACTCTGGGGTGAAAGGATGCTAGAAGGGCTGGAGGTCCAATGAAGATGAGACAAAGCAACATGTGGAGGTAACAAAGGCATATTGGGATGAAGATGAGAGATTATGGGAATGAGGACTTGGTGCAGAACTTATGTGTCACATCCTTGCCTACTATTAGTCCTTATTTTGGAGATGGAAAGGACATAGTGAAGAGGATAAAGGAAGAGGGAAAACTTTGTCAGGATTGAATGGAGTTAGAGCAGTGAAAATGAAAATAATGAGATCAATGTCAATAAACAATGTTAATATTTGAACTGAAGAGTACAGGAGGAAATTACAGGAGAGGGAATTACAGGAGTTTATATACTATGAGGTCAGATCGGAGTCCAGAATGGAGAATGGAGGAAACCACATGTAAAGGTACAGTAATAGTCAGAGGTCATAGGGTGCTGAGAGGGCAATGTACATAGATTGAAGGAATGAAATGTAATACAGGAATAACATAGGATGGATTATAAAGGTAGGAAATGGAGTGAATATAAAAGGGAACAAAATCCAGACCAATTATAATAGGCCTGCCAGGGAAAAGGGTTTCATTATCAGAGGTCCAATGAGGGGTATCCGTCAGAGGAGATCAGAGATGGGAGAGTCAGAGTCAGAGGTGGCATAGGGGGCATCAGAGGGATATTCAGAGGTGTGAGGATTGAGGTTGGGACAGGATATGACACAGATGCTGCAAAATGCACTGGTGACCTTGAGAGGCATTGCTTGATCTGCTGTTAGTCCATGCCACTTCTGCATGGCCAATCTGCTTGCAGATCCTGAGTATGCCCACATCATCTTTCTTCTTCAACTACATCTCTGTATCCATTTTTGCAGCACCTGCATCTTCTGATGGATTTTTTCTCATAAGTATATAGTTTTGGCTTGTATATAAGAAAAGAAGAATTAGATTTCCATTCCCTCAGCCCTTCTGAAAATGCAATGCAATTGCTTTATTGGTGGGCATGACCATATTGCAGCCTGTGTATAATATAGACAGTGAGTAGGATTCAGACCTCAGCAACTCTCTTGAACTCTTCTCTATCCACTAGTGTTGGATAGTTGTGGCAATATAAATTTGAGTTTATGCTGCTTGCCTGGGCATGCTTATCAATATCAACTTTCTTAGTTTCTATTCAAAAACACACACTTCATTTGAATTCCCTGTGTGCTGTGAAAGTCTTGTAGTCCTGGTTTGCAATCAACTATACCACATGTGGAAAACTCTACTTGGAGTACAATCTCTATCACCCTGGGCCCCATCTCAGTACTGTAATAGCAAATAACAACTTGTGAGCACTGTTTTCCACCTTCTTCATGTGTTTTTGTTTGAAATTCCTAAGCAATGCATATTCCAGAAATGCATGTAGCAAGTAAGTTAAGGATGCATGGCCACTGCTCTATCAGCTTTCCATGAACTCCTGCAGACCCTCATAGTCATCCTATCTATTGAGATAGTTCTGCTCTTGCCTCACCAGGATATTGAACACCTTATCAACTGTTATTTTTGACTCCTTGTTGAAGGTGGAAACAATGAAGTCCCATATCCTACCTCAAAACACCTTGTGATAATTTTTTTTCTGAGACATTCATATGCCATTGAGATGTCAAGGGTGCAGTATATATCAGCCAGTTTCTGAAGCACCTGTCTTGACTTATCATTGTCCAGTAGACTGCTCTACTTCTTAGCCATGTCATACCCCCTTGTTTTTTTTTTTAAAATCACTTACAGTGTGCTGCCTTGGCTTCATAGCTGGATTCTGCTACCAAAGCAAGTCAGATGAGCATGAGCATGTATGTTATTTTGGAATAGCTCTACCTTGAATTTTTAGCTATCAACATGCCATTTATGGCAATTGGATATTTCTCTCTGAGTGCCATTGAACCCATGTTACAAAGTATTGCCACCATAACATACCATATATCTGCCTAACCACTTGCATTCATATTGTTCTCATTTCCAGACATAATTAACTTTTAGTAGTGTGGAATGAAGGTGTTTCATTTTCCTGTATAGCATGCACTTGCTATTTCCTTTCTTTTATAGTACCTTTTTTCTGCCCTTCCCTCCTGTAGTGTCTAGATTTCAATTTGCTTTCTTTGGTTTCCTATTATATCCACTGTGGTGTGAAGGAAAGCCAAATGATTGCAGATGAGAGGCATTGCAAAAACCTATGCTTTCAGTTTATTAACTCCTTGGCATGTCCTTGTGTAACATTAGTCACAGCTGTGCTATCTCAGTAACTTTGCTCACCTTTTCCCAGCAAACATCCTGTCTTCCTCTTCTGACAGGAAGTTGATTTCTGGTTCTCATCATTCTTATCACCTCTTTGTCAGTCTCCCACTGCACAGTCTGAAAATATATGCTTCTTGATTCATTAATGAAATATTCTTTCACACATTTTGCAAAATATCAATGCTTGTTCTCCATTGCCTGTGAAATTTTCTATATCTCCCTGTATTCAATTGCCATTATTGGAAATGTTGCAGATATCATGCTTATACTGGACTGCAGAATTGACATGGTTACTGATTTGCCTCAGCAGGCAGTGTAGTGCTGACTGAACAAGTACACATTATTTGGATGCATTGGGTCCAATCAGAATAAGTGCTTCATAGCTGTGGGTGTGTCCTCAAATGCAGTCCAAAGAAAGTCATTCTTATCTTGAGTAATGAACTTGTCAAATTTGCTCAGATGAACCTTTCCATGTTGGTCAATTGCTGCTTTCAGTAGTTCTTCTACCAGGCTATACCATATGGCCAGGTATTGAGCTACTTTTACACTGTTTGTATTTTCATCACTTCCATCAGGTCCATTTCTGCCTTAGACCCCTTGACTTCACATCATTGTTAGAATTTCTCTAGATCAAAGATGATGTTTTAGTATAGCTTGACCCATACTTTCCTATAATTTAGCAGCAAGGGCAAGTATCCAAGACAACCTCCTTTTCATCTATGATCTTGACCCTACATTGCTTGTAGATGCCATTGCCAGGGTGATTGTATGTGTTCTCTTCAGGGAGTTTATACCAGACTGCAGTTTCTTACAGCTCACCAACATCATCAATAGAAAAGCTTGCATTCACATATGGAAACATGAACTTGGTAGTTGCAATGAAGCATCAATTTTTATTGTGAAACCATGTTATGCCTAATATGGAAGATGTCATCAGCACTGGCTTCAATTTCAATAGTGCTCAGTAAATTAGATCACCATTATATTTTACAACATAAATTTACATCAATAGTGCATAACTGGTGGCTTCCTTGCCAACTACACATCCAGTTTTCAAAAATATAGGATCTATGTTTGTATTTATATTGACCAGGTTGGTATACTGCTGCATCTATTCAATTCTTGCTGCTGGCCCTGTTGCATTATCTGACATCTGTGTGAGTGCAGACTCTATACCTCAGTTAGTAACCAGTTAAACCTTGCAACATGTGCTGACATGTGCTGACAATTCCATGGATAGGCACAAACAATTTTGTAGCACTGGCTATCAAGTCATTAAATTCAGACAACCTGCTTCTCATCACCTCAATGAATCTTCTTTGGCAATGACACATGGCTTTCATAATGAGTGAAAGAATCTTGTTTTCACTTTTATGGGTATCTTCAATCTCTGATATTTCAATGCAGTCAGTATCTTTGAAACTTTCAGGGATTTTGATGTTAAGTCTCTGAGACTTTGTATACATATTACTTGTAGTTAGTTTGTTGGACTCAGCCACATTGTGACAAAGGTGCACATGTACATGCAGCATAAGCTGTCATTCAAGTTTCTGGCATATGATATTCCACTCATAGGATATCTTGCCATATGCATGAAGTGCAAATTCAGTAAGGTCCCCAAGCCATTTCATGTAATCAAGCCCAGAGGTGATTTCTAAGCACAGCAACAACCCCACAAAGATCAGGCCCATTTTCTCTGAACACAATAGGACCATCTCTGCAATGCTCAAGCTGGGCCTCAAGCTGGTGGTCAACTGCTCTCTCAAGTCCAAGTTTATCTTTGCTGTTAAAGCCAAAGAAGTGAAAACTTTATATGCGATCAGCTTCAGAGTGAAAGGGAATGGATTATGGGAGGTTATCAAGATAAACTTGCAGTTGATCAAGAATGGTGGTTGTTTTATTATCCATAGTGTGAACTTAGGTTGCCTTGAGGGGTTGAGCAGTAATTCAGATGAAACTTTTGTGTCTGCTACACTAATTTCAAAGCATTTAATGAGCATTGAAGCTTATGGTGTAGACCATTCCTATTTTACCATAATTTATATCCCACATCAGGCCTTGTATTTTAACAGATAAAGCATGGGAAATTACAGGTGTCAATCAGCCACAGTAAATTTACACCACGCACTTTTACCAAGCACTATCTTCAGCACTATCCCCTCTAGTGACTTTTGAATGCTGTATTGATTGTTACCACTTGGACTCTGACCTTCACATAATACCAGCATGTTAGCTCATGCTGAACTTCAGATAGCACCAGAGAACTTGAACATTATATTTTTCTCTGTTTGTACATTAATATCACTTCAGCATTATATTACTATGCAGTTTTTTCTTCACCTGCAGAGAGCATTAGATAGTAGATTGTAAATGACATTGTCTCTTTCACTTACTGCCTGCATGCTCCATCGATCTGTGTTACATTGGTGTATAATATAGAGTTTTCCCTTTCAGTTTCACATCAGTGTCAGATGCTTTCATAACACAATCCAAACATATGGCATGGCAGTTTTGAGATTCCTGTCACTTCTGCATGAGATTAGTATCAATAGAATATGACAGCACTGATAGAACTGACTTTGATTCATCCTTGGGCTTCTGCCCATGCTTTTGCTTCTTTTGTGCTATTTTATTGCCTCTGCTGTTACTGTGTCAACTTGAGCATGAATGAAGCATCACATTTCCTTTAATGTTTTCCATGTTATCTCACAGCTGCAATGTGAATGAAAAAGGGACACAGTTAATTACCTCCACCCTCAACTGCATAAAAATTGTCCTTCCAGGGAGTTGCTATTGAGATATCATTTAATAGATTACTCTGCATGCCATTCAACTTCTGCCCAATATAATACTACTGGCACAGCATTTGCAAGCTATTAGCAGTTAAAACATATATCCAAATAGGTCTTCATGAAAATATATGACAAATGTAATTGTTTTTGTTTGTTATCAGCTTACATTTAAAAAGAATCTTTCATTTTTTCCTCTTTTCTTTCATAGTATCTGGTTTACATCAAAGTGACCAGCTGCTGCCTTATTCATTTAGATACTGTACTAAAAAAATCACCCTGCCCTTTCTGGCCTGGAAGGTGAATCAATGCCATGTGGTAGTTGGTCCAGGCACTCTGCTGCCTCCTCTTTTGATGGTAACTGGCAAATGTCCCACCTCTTGATGGCCATATTAGTCTTTGTATAGATTGCATCCAGCAAATTCTGGTGTATGTCACAGGTTCACCACATCCTGCCTTCAGATGAGCATTTTTTGTGTCTTTTTCTTTTGTGATTACCCCAGAGGGAGGCTGTCTCTGGGCTGCTGTACATATGGAACTGTCCTCTGAAATAAAACATTCCAATGTACAGCCACCTTCTTGCAGCTGCATGTTTATTTATGTATTATATCCACTGAATTCTGGTGCATGCCATGAGTTTGTCACATAGCTAGACATTTAGTTTCAGTCAAGAATGCTATGGCAGCAGCAGGCTCCCATCCCTTTTATCATAGAAAGCCTGAATTGATGAATGTCTTTTTTTAGTCATCACATACATGCATTTCTATTTGTGTGCACTATTTCAAGACTAAGCTGTATGTCCTCTTTATAAATAAATTGCTTTCTGCAATGCAGAAAACACTGCATTCATTTCATCAAAATGTGAAGGTTCAGCCATTCTACACATATGTAGAAAACATCGAAAATATGTTTACTTCACCATGTGAAAGTCATTGACTTATCTATCTCACTCCTCTCTACTTGGCCCTTGAGTGACCTAGAGCCTTCAGTGGTTCTGAGTTGTTTTAGATATCATAATTCCTAGAAAAAATGACTTTTATTCCATTAAAAATGAGTGCAATTTTGACATTGTCCTGATAACTAAAATCATGTCATCTGATTATATTAGTAGAAGTAGTAGTAGTAGTAGAAGCAAGTAGTAGTAGTAGTAGTAGTAGTAGTAGTAGAGATCAAGCTCAATGAAACCCCATGTGGTCCAGGACATGATGATGAGGAGACCATTGTGAAGAAAGGGAGAGCACTTATCAATGGAATCAGGAAACACCTCTCCCGGTCTACGTCGGTTGTCATACAAGTTTGGACTCCTCATGCCCAGATATATTTCTTTAAAATTTCATTGGCTCTCCAAAATTTGGAAACCTTGGAATGCAATGTAAGTGGAGCAATGGATGCATTATTGCTGCAAACAGAGATAGAAACAACACAGAAGAATACCACAAGTACACCAGCTTGTCTGAATTCATCAAACTGGCTGAGGACCTGAACATCTGTGAAAACGTCCTCAATGGGAAGAAAATGAGCTCGGATGCTCAAATCTGGGTGAGGCTTTGCTCAACTCCAGTACTGCATGAGAACACATGCTCCATCTCAAGTTCCTGAATCAGGCAAATGAAAAGAATATGGTATCAGATGTGGAGATCCAGCAATCTCTACCTGAAGTGATCTGGTCCATAACTTGAATCTTACAAGGGTGGAGGCTGCTGACCCACTTGGGATATTTGATGATACCACACTACAATTGTTGTGAAATGGGAACATTGATCATCAGAGTTTTAGGAGCCAAGAATTGGGTTGAGATGCATTCCAAGTGCTTTGCCTGCCCAAGCAACTTGAAGAAGCTGCATAAATGCTTCAATAAAGCAGTGGAGCTG
>JBBPTO010002664.1:0-10145 GCA_038094155.1 Pulveroboletus cf. aberrans
TCTTCTGGTGAAATCAACCAAGACCCAGTACTGCAACCCAGACAGCTATGTTCTTGGAAATTGTCGGGCAAGGTTTCGGAGGCAGTCAAGGGATCTATGTTATCTCCAGGATCAAAAAGGGCACCTGGTATGTTCCTAATCAGGCTTGAGTTCGCAGGAATGGGAATGGTTTCGGTATTTCTAGGGTCAGTAGCTGTGGCAGTGCAATGGAGCGCTTGATGTGATCTGGTGGAAGACAAATTGAGGGATATGGATGATTCTGATTGGCTGAAGAGGTGATGACCAATATGTCAGCCAATCAGTTTGGGTGTCCCTGGTTCATTGGTTATGGGAGTGAAAAATGATTCCTCAGTGAGGTTGAGATTGTGGAAGTGGAAAAGTAAAATTTCGAGCTCTTCTCATCAGGGGTTGGGCCTCAGGCTCCTCCTCGATGACTCTCTTGAATCCCTCGCAGTGGGCTCCAGTTGTAAAGATGCTAGAAAGCCTGGAGTGGGTTTCCTGAGTGGTTAGTGTCAGGTGTGAGCAGGAAACTTGATCCAAAAGGAATCCAAGGGTCTAGGACAACATTTGAGAGGAAAAGAAGTGAAGTCCACTCAACTGTAGAGCTGGAAAATGAGAGTCTGGACTTCCCCGTGATGGTAGGGCTAAAGTCCAACTATGAGAATGGTTGATATTTGCAGAAATTAACTTGAACAGCAGCAGAAACAGTAGAAAATGAGTCCTTGAGACTAGGAAACAAGTCCTCAAGACTTTAGATGATGACCAAAAGGTGTATGATTCAATGCAGACTGAAGTCCAAGATACAATGTTTATAGTCTGAGAATACCCGAGACTTTGTACATATTGGAGAACGTAGGTAAAACTAGGTACATGATCAGGAAAGTATGATGACAAAGGAACGAGACTTGTTACATGACTGACAATATGAGGGGACTGGGCCTGGTGGACTCCTGCCCACTCTCCAAGACTCTATGTATGAAAAGAAAGAAAGTCTGGGACTCACCTGACTTGGATCCTATGAATACCAGATGGATGGACACTGGGAACAGGATGAACAGCACTCAGGGTTTGAGAGAACATGTCAGACACAACTTCATTGGCTTCAGGAAGGACTTGAGAACCGGAGAAAATGAGGGATTGCATCATAGGACCGTATGGTCTCCTACATCACATTGCTAGTGAAGCGCTGGTTCCACGAGCTGCAATGAGGTGTTCTTGAATTTCATCCAAGAAGAGTATTGGGTTGGCTTCAAGTGTAGATGTGATATAGGTAACATCTTCTTGATTGAGTGTACACCAACAGCCTCTTGTGCAAGCGAAAGAATTCTGAACCTCTCCAAAGTCATGGTGGTAGTTGAGGATGCTGTAGATGGTGCATTTGGAGCATCCAGCAAGCGTTGCAATCTCAGATACTGACTTTCATTGCTGGAAATGCCAGACAACTACTCATTCACAAAGGTCCCTTGAGAGATGATGAGCCATCATTGGGAGGAGTGACAGTCACATTTATTCAAGTTTTTTTGATTTACTTTCGAATATTGTCAGGATACAAACATAACCATACATAGCTGTGCATGATGGAACTGTGCAGTTTATTATGCAAATGACTGTAAGCCATTTTTCTGCCTTTTTCTGGCCCCAATCACACCCACATAACATCATATGATTGATTTGAACCTTTTATAACCATATAATCTCCTTCAAGTCCAGTTCTAATGCATATAAACAAATTTCAAGTAAGCTTTGTAATATTTAGTAGAAAGAAGAGGGCATTTCTTGATTATCACAGCCTTTATACTAGACTATTTCATGTGATGAAGGACTATGTTGATAGAGAGGGGTTTTCTGATGATATTAGAAATGGTTTGGGTATTTTAAATAGCATTATTGACCTTGCAAAAGCTAATCAAATACATAGTACATTATGTTAAATATTAATATGGAAAAGCTTGAGTAGGTAACCTCCACAAGACTTTAAAAGCTCAAAATGCTCATTTTTTCAAAGTCTGGATATAATAGAGCAGTCTACAACAGTAGAAGCAAATAGAGTGACCAGCATCAAGCATAGAGAGAATAATATTCTTCTGGGTAGTAAATGTAGAATATACATAAGTTAGAGGACTTTGAAGGGGTTAGATTTTAACAAGCATAACACCACAGTGTGATTGTTGTGTCATCATCATCACCATGCTGTTTCCATCATGCATACCTGTGGCTATACTCACAGGTGCTCATTTCTCAAATGATGTACATGGGATGGTTGCATATAGAGTTCTGAATATCCACTATGGATTTGAGGTATGCATACTGGTGGGTACTATGGGTATAGGTATGGCCTCTGCATACCCATACTCATACCTGTACCCACACAGACCCATGGAAACCAACAACCATGGCACCACAGGACAGCAACACCAGGATGGCAACACCACATGGTGGCAGCAGCATGGTGATCATGAACAGTTTACAATAACAACCACAGTACAATAACATGACAATGGCATGATATACATAGAAGTTGCCAACAACAAGGATAACACACTTGCTGGTGCAGTGCAACAGTGCCACAACCAACATGGTGTAATGAAAGCATGGTTGATGACAACTGCAACACAATGACACAACAATGGCATGGCATGAGAGTCATCAATTACAACAATAACACACTAGCCAGTGCAGTAGAACAGTACCATAACCAACATAGTGCAACAGCAGCATGGTGGATGTCAACAACCATGGCACTGACATCAGGACAGCAGTATCATATGGCTGCAGTGGCATGGTGGAAACAGATGGTGAACAATGATGACCATAACTCAATGACATGATAATAGTGGAACACCAGAGTCACATCTGTGACCACAATATGCTGATGATGACAATGGGATAGCCTCAACTGACAATAATGGTGAGATGGCCACATGGAGATCACAACCATGGTAGTGAAATTGCCATGACCACAATGTCATGGTGCAGAGTCCACAGCTGTGACTGCAATGTGCCAACAATGGCAATGACATCATCATGATGGGGCAACAATGACCATGATCACAACAGGATGAAACAGCCACAACAAGATAGTAGCATGGCATAGAGGTCCCAACCACAACCCCAATGCATCCATGACAATGACAACAATGAAGAGGCAGCCACCAGAGGTCTGCAATGATGTCATTGTTGTGCTCCTCCATGCTCTGTTCAGCAAAGATCCAAGGTGTAACAGTCAACTTCAGGGTAGATGAATGGAGGATGGACCATGGGTATACCCATGCAGAACCCTAGTTGCACAGGTGCATTGTCCTTACCAATAGGGAAGGAAGACTGGGATTGAGTTGGGAAAGTTCCTCACACTGCTGGCATTTCACTGTAAGAAGCTGACACATTTTTAAAAAGCATGTGAGCCAATGTCATGATAGATTCCAGGAATGCCAGCTGCTTCACTGATGATGAAAGGAAATTATAACAAGGGGTATGCTTAAAGTGCAACAATGTATTGAACTCTGGGTTCATTCCTGATGCATTGGCTGGGCAAAGTTTAAGATTACAGCCTAAACACACTTGAAAGATAGCTGGAAATCTTTGAAAAGAGATATTGCTCATTTGCACATTGCATATTCTTCTCACTTTCATGATTTAATGCAGGAGTACAACCATCTCATTGCTTGTGAGTTCAAACTGGAGAGCATAAATGAGTTGAGATGAAAGCCATTAAAAATCTAAGTCATGGTGACCACATGCCCCCTCCACCAGTAGTGGCTTAATTTTTTTCTCACACAGCCAATGCATGACACTCAAGCTGAATACAAATTTGAGATTTCATTCTGCAAGTATTCTCACACATATTTTAACAGCAAACCAGCACATTCACAAGTGAAATATCAGATTGAGAGCTGCTTATCTCTATTAACATTTCCAGGATGATGTCTCATGACATTGGCTCACATGCCTTTCAAAAATGAGCTGGCTCCCCACAATGATATTCCTGCAGTGTCATCAACTATTCAGGTGAGCCTTTGAGCACTGTGTTTACTTGAATAGGACTGATTTCTTCCTCAAAGAACAAAATTTAAGTCCACTTTGAAAGAATCATTATTGTTGCTTGCCATTGGATTTGTCCTGGGGACAGAATTTTCATGTTCCCACTGCTGAAAGGTAGTGGTTTTTTTAATATGTATCACAAATAAAATTCTTGCTGAATTCATCACCAAACAAATTTGGGACCAACATATCATTACACTTCACCACAAACATTTTTTATAAAAATAATCATGTACACAACATACATTAGATATTAGAAAGATGGTATAAAACTTTTAGCATAGGTTTATAAGCAAGTTCAGTTTCTAGCTATTCATTTTCCAGAAAGGTACCTCCTTTTCCAGGCTCTCCAGAGCTCCCAGACCAAGGTCTGTTTGCTGATGTTCATGCTCATGCCTTATCAACACCACTCAGACAGTACCTCACAGTAGCAGGAATATAGTGAATGGTATATCTACCTTCAAAATTATACTTTCTTCAGGATTGTATTCTGAAAAGTGATTGTGTGGACATTTAATCATTCCAGACTTCCTGATTCACTACTGCTTATATGGCCACTGCTGAGGTCACAGTATTATACTTAAGCCAACAAGTAGAACAAGCAAACAAGAAAGGGGTAACAGAACAATCAGCAATGTCTTGGAACCAGTAATGATGTTTTGATGATTTTCATTATTTTTAAAATGCCAAAACAAGGACTGAAGGGAAGTCAAGAAGAGGGGAACATTCAGCAACATAGGGGCAGTAAAAAGAGGATCTTGACAAAGCGAAAACGAAAACCATGACCGACCAACTGAAATTCCAAATTGTGGATATTCAATACTCGCAAAACCAATTCTCTAACTTGACTGACTCGGAAACAGTCCCAGCCATTGAAACGCATTGTCACTGTATAGAACCAGCTGTCGAACATTCGAGCGACCCATTGAGACACACCACCTAGCCTGACTGGTGCAAGCAAGCGCATCCTTGAAGGGAGCCCGCGGTGCATTTCCACTGGCCACTTACTCTGCGGCCACTGCAACCTGTGATCAAACACACTCTTTAGTGCAAGCTCTGACTCGGATGTCATGAACAGGTGGGCTTACCAGTCTGACCACACGTGGGCTGGTCAACACTATTGGCTGAGGGGCAGATGACCCGTCGCTCAAGAGTCTGCGTAAAGAGCTACAGCAAGTCATTCACTTACTCGTGGAACAAGTGGACTTACGTCATCTCCACCCGTAAGGGGCATCGCAGACGCCAGGACAGCGACAGCAGCGAGACCGACGAAGAGCTTGCCAACAACGTACATGGTGAAATAAATGGCTGAGCGTACGAGGAGGGATTGGTAACTGAAGCGGATGTTTGAGTTGAAAGCATTGAGGAGACTCTCAGCGAGGTTTATATAGTATCCACTAACAACCTCACCATCATCCGCTGGGCAGCTTGAGACCGAGCTTCAGGAGCTATACAATCAGCTTGACTACACGATCCACATCAGGCCCATTGGCAGAATTTGACCGAGTGAAACTTCCGAGCATCAGACTGTATGGCGAAGCCAGACTGAGACCACAATTCGAATCCTATGGCCCGCCGGGTTCTCCGGACCGTCCATTTCAGTTCAGTGTTACGATCTCAGAAGTCAAGGGTGCAGACCGTTTGAGAGAGCATACCGGGTGGGGACTACTGAGCCGTTGTCAGACCAGAAGTGGTAGACGTGCGACCCGGGCTCCAGTGACAGCCATCATGATCATATCATACCTTAGAAACGGCTCCACCCCGGGCCCCCGGCCATTTCCGGATCAGGAAGCCAGTGAAAACTTGTAGAAATGATCCAATCATTGTATTCCATCTACATTAATATTCCAATTGGTCTGCCTGTGCCATCCGCAAAACCGACGACCGCTACGAGTATTACGATGCCATTTTGCCGACATAGTCCCAATGACTGCGGTGGTTAAGTTTAATATTAGGGTCCACTAATCTCTCCGGATCGGTCTGACATTATTACCGCCAGCTGATTCGAACCGATCCCCAAAACTGGAGTAACGAGTCACCTGCTCCTCACACTCAAACGCTTCTCAGGCCACTGTTCCATCAACCACCAGTTTCAGCCGCCCGATGTCCCTGAACGCCACACAACGCGTATTGACTCTTCCTTTGGTATCTGGACATGATCTATCTGTGCGACCCCTCGTAGCGCTTCAGACACCGCCCATTGCGTCATTACCTTCCAACGTTCCTGAATGTATATCAACAGTATCCATCGAGTCAAAGCTCGGAGAGGCTTCCAAATGGTCAATGATATGCATCTAACCCTGTCCCAAAAAGGTCAATGACACCATACCTTTGTCGATGCAACTCTGTATGCAAATTGAGAATACTCTACCAACGTGTATGCGCTCTTGTAGGATCTGTATTCGGGGATACTGCAGAATGAACTTGCAATGGGGAACCTCCCGGCCCTTCCGAGCTCACCCGTCTGGCACGAAACGAGGAGGTCGAGCGATATCGCCCGAGTGGTATGGTAGTGCATTCGGGGTCCAAGGATGAGCTGGTGATCAACACAAAAGCAACGCCCGATCACTGACGACCAACTACAGTCGGGTCTCAACCTGATGCACGGTTACACGAGAAAGTCAGATTGAGAGTGGTACGTCGCGATGAGGGGATATAAGGAGGCATTTAGGATCGCCGCAAGCCGGGCTTAAACCAATCGCCCTGGACACATCCGTTCAGTATGAGATCACAACTCGATCAGCGTTTGGCACGGCCAGTGTGTATGCTTACATGAGGACATGCTGCCTATCCGGTCATGTGTTCAGGGTCACGATTTGGTCGTGATAGTCTACGAGTCACTAGAAATTTGATCCAAATTTATAATTTATGTGCGATCCTCGGTTCCAAACTCTTAGCACCTTGGGGAAGAGGCGGTGGAGTTCAATGGCTAAACCGATAACCGTCTTTCAGTCTGGAGCCGAATCTCGATCTCTATGCAGCGGGTTGCGACTTATTATGTGGGATGGGATTCAGCCCCTGATGGCGATGACACAAACTAGGTTCTAGAGGGCTTTCAAGTTAGCATGAAGACAAGTCAAACCAGGCTGAGCTAGAGGCTATCGTACCTTCCCGCAGAGAGTGTGCTCAGGTTTTCCGAGTTCCTCTCCTCCCAACGTAACCATTTTCATATGGCGCAGAGCCGGGTCATAGACCTACGAAAGTAAACCGCCCACAGTTTCGCGTCGTGGTACGTATGCTGTCAGCCCAGATCGTCCTTTGAAATATCCTCGAGTCTGAGCCCATGGTTATGTGCGTCGCTCAAGCACGTGATGACCGTCTGCCCAAAATTCGTGGCACTTGCATGACGCATCGACGGCACTGACGAGAAGCTGCTTGTCAATGGAAAGGCTTCGATGAGCCGCAACTTTCTCACAGCATCGATAACATTCACTATTATCCAGTCATGGAAATTTCACTTCGGACGGGTGAGAGATAGGGATGACGAGGAACGTGGTATTCGGAGTGGCAGAGACATTGGGGCAGACTTGAATCAACAACAATTCCATGGAAGTCCAGAGTCCGGACAGCCAATGCCCGTAGAACCACTTCTCGTACGTTCCAGCTACTGCGTGAGAGTCCCAGCTTGTTGGGACGCGCAGTCCCTATGGAGTCTTGCAGGAAAATCCTAAAGATTCGTTGAGACATACCGCATTGTCCTGGGTGTGGGTGCAAATGCATCCCTTGTGATTGCCTGCGGAGCACGCCCACAATCCCACAATCTCTTTTTTGTTGACCTACGCAATCTGTGATCAAACTCACGCATTAGCTCATCCTCCAAAGTGCGAAACAAGTGGGTTTACCACTGCCGGAGCACTTGGATGGGTTATTTCCAGGCAGGTGATGTGCGGCTGACTGTGGAAAGAGCTACAGCCAGTCATTTTCTTGCTCATGAAACGAAGAAACGTACAGAAGCGGGCATCGCAGACACCACGGTAACGACGACGAAGAGAGCGGCGAAAAGCTTTCCAATAGTGTACATGGTAGAATGAGACGAGGGAAAGCTGAAAGCTAATGCAAAAGCAGAAGTCAATGAACACTTGAGCAAGGTGTATATACCCACCGACACGTAATCTCGACGTGTTTTGGTGCCAGATGCTGCCCCAGGCAGTGCATGGGTAGGGGTCAGTTTCACCCGCTAGTGAAACCGAGCACAGGGGACTCCATGTCGACTCCCATCGAGTGTGTCTCCGACGAGCTTGACACGCGAGATCAGCTCTGACAGTTTCAAATCGCATCTACAGCGGGGAATTTAGAACTTGCGACATTGCCACACTTGCGCTGCGAGGAGACCGTGGGAAGTTGAAACTGATCGATCATGGTCTGATCTTCCACCGACTAACCCTCGACGGATGGACATTTGTATACGATCCCACTCAATCCCTCGAAGTTTACCTTTCCATCACCCACCAACTTCCGCATCGCAACTGAGCACCACCCAATTTACACCGACAATTCATCTCGTGTTTGCACACCCTCCCATTGCGTTTTATCATGTCGGGTCAGCACCACTGGCAGTACTCATCACATAATACAATCTTCTATTGGATTGTCTGAACGCCGCACAATGTACATCAACGGCTCCCATCGCCGTCAGAACTTGGAGCAGCCTCCCAACGGTCGATGACATGCGGGTAATTTTCCTCCAGAAAGAATACTGACGTCATGCATTCATGGCTCATCGATGTCAACCCATTCTGTCATGGCGGTCATCGGAGAATGGTATACCCATCTCGCGCTTTCTTGGGACAGGTGGGACTGAATAAACCTGCAGTGGGGAACTTCATGACCCTTCCAATCTCACCTGTCTGGTCGCAAACGAAGTTGAGCGATCGCCGAAGCAGCACCACGGAGCGAATGCGACATATGATTTCTGACGACCGGCCGTAGCCATGTCTCCACCCGACACGACGTCATAGAACCTTCTCCCTTTCATTAACAGAAGGTCTTCCCAGCCGAACGTCGTGATAAGTGTATTTGGAGACATTCTGGATTGTTTAGATCCGAACTCATTCAGACTGTGCCCCAGATCCGTCCGTTTGGCGTTCGTCGACGAGCCGAATACGGTTGGGTCGGTGTGTGCAAGGATATATTAGCAGCTTGGGACGGCGCCGAGGTCACGTCGCACCGCTGATGGTGTATCTCCCATTTACTGTCTAAGAGATGATCTTCAAGTAACCCCTGAACGCAGGGAAGAAACGTCGAGGGCACGAGCGCTTTGCACCGCATAATGCACGTCGTGATCATGATGTATGTGGCAGTTCGGTCCTGTCGAAAGGCCCTGTTATGCCTAAAGCTTTCTATTGTCATGCATGCAGGCTTCATGGTCACGCGTCGTTTTGTGAAGGCAAAACAAGAATTCACAGCAACGAATGAGCTAATGGTTACAGACCCGGACATCAGCTTGAACAATGCATACAGGCGGTAGCGAGCTCAGACGGCCCTACAACCTGAGGTTAGGTACCTTCGATACTAGGAATTCTTCGTCATTCGCAACACGTGGACGAGGTAACCACGGCAAATCATATATTGGATGCGGCGCCAAAGATCATTGATCATCAAAGTGTGCATCCGTACGCTCCTGTTAATGTTTGTCGTGCCACAATTCATTTTATTGTCAGTCCTATCATCGATCCCTCGATACACACCCTCGCTCGTCGAAGTTTTCGTGTTCTGATCCCACATCGATTTCCCTTACTCCGTGCCAAATCAGTTAGTCACCCCCCGTCTGCAATCACAAGCTTCTCAACACGAACTGGAATCGTCACTGTTTCCAAGGACACCCCCTTTAACCCCTCGGGCCCCAGCCTTTACCTAATTTTCTATTGGAAAGTTCGCATAGCGGGGAGAGAGCCGACGATAGCATGGCAAATACACCCGGGGTCGTCACTTCGCGTGTGGTTTAATTCGACTTCCTGTGAGTAGCCGACTCAGCATCTGCCACCGCAGTGTCTCAACATTCGCTGTGCAGAACGCATGATAGATCAGATTTACGAGAGATTGGATGGATCATTTGATGCAGATAATTACAGCCTCGGTGAGTCCCGTGGGTCCGGGTCACCTGTTGC
>JBBPTO010002665.1:0-10145 GCA_038094155.1 Pulveroboletus cf. aberrans
GTATATATCATTCAGGTATGCCCAAATTAGGGATTTATTCCGCTACCATCACTATGCAAGCCATCTATTTCCATTCAGTACCAATCCTAAGCCATTTTTCCTCCAGTTTCCCTATTCCTGTCCTAGTTCTGCAACACCAAGTTGATTTTCTAGCCCTACCACATGGGGGAAGCCAGACTCAGTTTTCCAGTGTTTTGTGAACAACCAGTAAGCCATTCTTACAGTCCTCTTTTCTTTCTTTTTATCTCTTTGCAATGCACTGGATCAAGAGCTACACTCACATTCTACATATTTGCTTAGGACTTCATCCTGCATCTTTTAGCTACTTTACAACTGGAGCCCACCATGAGGAGATTCAAGAGAGCCCTTGAGGACTTCTCTAGGCTCAGTCCCCAGTGAGCAGTGCATAAAAACTTTATTCTGACTTCTGTTTCCAAGAAAACTTTCTGCACTGACATTTTTATAGCAGGTTTCCAAACCATCTGTCATTCAAATCACTTGTCTGACAGTATCGGAGACTCATCTGAGCCAATTACAAAGTATTCTTTCCATTTCTGATAGCCAACAACCTAATCTGACAGATCCGGAATAACCACACTAGCACAGCCACAATTCTGAATCTGAATCCAGACCATTCATGTATCTGACATCACCCCATAGCCTGTCTCAACCAAGCAACTATTGATTCTCAGACCCTTCAGTTAAAAAGGGTTATACTTCAAATACTAAATTGATGTACAACTAAATGTACTTCTTGGGCTGGCTGGCTAGTGTCCAAGCACCATACTATCAGCATGGCTGACTTTGCACTGCTGGTATGAACATATTGACAGCAATTAGCGCATTCCCAGTAAGGCAGCATCATAAAAAAGAGACCAGCCAATGAAATATCAATGTCAAGGAAATTTGTCACATTATGTAATCAGGCACATTACTTAATTTGGACATATATAATTCATTTGAAATGTAGTAACAGCTAAGTCCTTAAGGGAGAAATGAAGCAGCTGGTACCATACACACATAGATTATACTACCATAACTTATGCATGGGCTGTAATGTGTGATGTTTATGGACACAGCCAACACTAGCTACAGAATGTTGAATACCATGGAGATGCTACCATGTCTTATGAGATAAGTATGCATATGGCTGAAACAGTAGTAGGTGCAGATGGCTTATCACAGTCTGAGTAGCATTCTCTGCACTGTGTAATTAGTAAGCACATAGCTGAGAACATGCACAAACAAATCACTACCATGTGCTGCCTAGTGCTGACCACAGATGTGGGTCATGCAATGTAGTAAGAGACCATGCAGCAAGTAACTTGTGGTATGGATATAGGTAATACATAGTCAATTATCTGGCCACATGAAGTGGTGACATGCAATGCAGCCAGTACTGAATGTGCAGTTATATTGCAGACATGGATTTAGCCAAGGGCAGTGTCACCATCAAAGGTGGCTGGTTTCATATGTATGGCAGGCTATTGCCATGTACCCTCAGTAATGGCCATCTGTACATATAGAACTGATCACCTTTGATGGTAACACTGCCCTCAGCCAAATCCATGTTCATGGCAGCCAGTTCCATATGTACAGAAGGCTGTTAGTACTCCAGTGTGCACTAACAGCATTCCATACAACTGAATGTGTGGTTATATCAGACATGGATTTGGCTGAGGGCAGTGTCACCATTGAAGGCAGCTGGTGCTATATGCACAGATGGCTGTTACTGGAGGTACATGGCAATAGCCTGCTGTATAGATGGCTGTTACTGGAGGTATGTGGCAATAGCCTGCTGTACATATGAAACTGGCCACCTTTGATGGTAACACTGCCCTCAGCCGAATCCATGTCTGCAATATGACCACACATTCAGTACTGGCCATGTTGCATGTTACCACTTCATGTGGCTGGGTAATTGACTATGTATCACCTATATCTGTACAGCCAGTACCAGCCACCCAATACATTGATACTTACCTCAGCTTGTATCTCATGGATGAGACATGTACTTGCTGTGTGACTAGTAGCCTCTGCTCCCTTCATGGCTGGGTCATATCCTACATGGTATTGGCTGGCTCTGGTAGCACATCAATGTCACTAATGTATAACCAGACCTGGCTGCAGGCTATTTCAATGTGATGCATATGAAGGGTGCCTGATACTTATGGTGTGCTTTAATTTACTCATACTTGCCCATTACTACCATATATTCAGGACCAGCTAGAGTTGGTCAGATAACCATTATTGTAATGGAATATGCATCAAACATTTGGCAAATAAACTAGACTACTATACTTTTCCTTTGCTATCATGCCAAAGGTTCTCCACAGACTCTGCTTCTTAGCTGCATATGCCATATAATCCAATTCTTCTATTTTTGTCTCTCTCTCTTGCCACAAATTCTCCTGATGCTTAAATCAGACAATGGTCCAATACATGTTATTCTTTACCATGCTCATATCTTCCTCCCATCTATTCAGCCTAGCCTTAGCCTTGAAGAAGCTAACCCTGAGAACTAATTTTTTGTGATCAATGTTGACATATACAAATCAAGAATAAATGCAAAGCTTACTTACATTTGTTATTTCAAGGTGAGGAGCCCTCTTTTGGATCTAATATCCAAAACCATGGTAAAGTATCCATGCTCTGACCAAACTGATTTTCATCTGTAATATCCTTCGACACATGTAGGTGATTTGGAAGTATTGGAAGAAATTTTCCAGCAGTTTCTTCAGATGCATTGAGCTTGATTAAAGCATTTCTTGCTCTGTGATGTTGTTGTACATCTGCATTGACTTTTCACACTATTTTGGCTATTTCTTGTTTAGACCTAGTACCCATGCAAACAGACTTGGAGTTGCGAAAATAAATCCTATATAAAACAGCCTTCTAGCCTAAATGTGTTCGAAGCTTGGCTAAGATATCATTGGCTTGTCCTATGCAAAGTTGGAGTTCTTGTCTTTGAAGGTCTTTCCACTTAGTATCCATGAAAGCAATCATATCTAGAGAAGAGGGCATTGTTAACATGTGCTCCTCTGGATTGCCTTCTGCAATTTCATCCTTCCAGAGACGGTTTGTATCTTCCTCAACCACTGACCCTGACCAAAAGTTTACTTCATTTTTCAGGTTAAGATCTCCATTCTACTCAGAACAAAATAGTGGGTCATCTCTTTGAGTGGAAAGACTATGAATCTCCAAGTTAGACCCCAGAAAAGGAGTTGACTGATAGAATTCAGAAAGTCTATCTTGGAGTTTTTGCCATTTTTTTAAAATGGAGAGTCTCTGTGCAGAAGTTTGGTCACTGGGCAAACATCTAATTTCAGCTCTTAGAGCATCGCTATATCAAAGCCCTTTCAGTGTATCTCAGTATCATATCAAAAATGAGATACTTACTGGGCATCCTCAATGCTAATTCCCTCAATCAACCAGCTTACTGATCCATCATGTCTACCTCCCCCATCAGATTCCACAAGATGCAGGTGAATTTCAGCCAATGTGGGTACTAACTGTCAAGATCCAGACTCCTCCAGGGCTTTGTCTGACAGAGGTCTGAGGGATATCAGTCAACTCTGGGGTGGAAGGATGCTAGAAGGGCCAAAGGTCCAACAGAGATGGGACAGAATGACATGCAGAGGTAATGAAGGCAGAACAGGGCGGATATAAGGGGTTATGGGGGTGAGGACTTGGTGCAGGACTTATGTGTCATGCCCTTGCCTACTGTCAGGTCCTTATTTCAGAAATGGAACAGACATAGTAAAGAGGATAAAAGAGAGAAGGAAACTTTGTTGGGATCAGACAGAGTTAGAGGAGTGAGAATCAGAGTGATATTATCATTAACAACAAGTGACATCAATATTTGGACTGAGGAATACATGAGGAGATTATAGTGCTTATATACTATGAGGTCAGATTGGAGAATGGAATGGAGAATGGAGGAGACCATATGTAAAGGTATAATAATGGTCAGAGATCATAGGGTGCTGAGGGGTGATGTACATAGGATAAAGGAATAAAATGTAACACAGAAATGACATAGGATGGATCATAGGGCTGAGGAATGGAGTGAACATAAAGGGGAATAAGATCCAGGCCAATCATAATTGGTCTGATGGGGGAAGGGGCTCTGGTATCGGAGGTTCAATTAGGGGTAGGACAGAGTCCTTCAGAGGGGACTGGAGATGAGGGTGTCAGAGTCAGAGGTAGCATAGGTGGTATTGGAGGTAGTTTGAAGGTATATAGATAGGGGTTAGGATGGAATATGACACTAAAGAAGTTCTCTACCACTTAACTTTCAACAAATAGAAATCAAACCTTTCTCTGTTTGCACATTATAAATATTCAGAGCATCACCCCTTTCTTCATCTGCTGCTTTGGCTTGCTCCATCCATATTTCCACTTGTTTCTTAGTCAAAGATGCAACCAACTGCTCAAAGGGTCCTTTGATTGCTTCAAGTCCCTTAGAGGATACTCTATACTTCTTGCATAAGGATTTGACTTTAATAACCACTGTAAGCCCCACTAATAGAGATTGAAACATTGAGTCCTACCTATTCCAACTAGTTTTGACCAATTAGAATCTCTCATGTGATCATCATATAGTTCCTGCCTGTAAGCTTGACTCATTGATTTCATGGAAGGAGATATTTATTGAAGGAGGCCCAAAGGGTTTCTAAGATCTTTCCATCAATATGGCCAGCTCCTTTGATAAACATCAGGCTATATTGGGCAAAGCAAGAAGGCTTGTGGCCACTAAGATGGAATTTTTCCACAGCAGGAATGATTGCCAGATTACCAGAAAGAGATAAAGCATTTGAGTACTTTACTCTTCTTCTGAAGTTGACATACCATTGGCATGCCACATCATAGATGATTAGTGCCTTTGGTACTCCATAAGAATTGAAATTCATCCAAGACCTTGAATATAAAGGCTGTTTGAGGTGTTTTAATTGAAGAAGAAAATAGCCTGGCCCCAAGTAGTTGAAGGTGTCAGTCTTCAATATTATTGCTTCTGCAATGAAACCATCAGACAGCATGTTTGTAGATCCCAGATGAATCAACCACCACCAATTAATGATCCTTAGAGGGATTGAAAAGGCAGGATTCTCCATTATGACCCAAATTCAAGACAAACCCCAAGTCTTGAAGAGAAATCTGCTGGAAAAACTTTCCATTCCACTCTTGTAGCCTATGGAAAGTACTTTGAGTATGAGCATTAATGGAACAAGAGGAACACCAGAGTTGATCCCCAAAGCAATTTAGGCATCTGATAATGCCATGTGGCTCCATACAAGCTGAACAATTTGCATCAGAGTTAGAAGGGGCCTCTAGGCTAAGCAACATGGAAAGATATGAGTTTCAGTGGGGTAACCATTCTGAGAGAAAGTTGTTCTGTGGCTAATTCATATTTAACATTCAGATATCTGGAATTAGATACCAATAGAACCTTACTTTGGTTTTCTCTCTTTTTAAGACTGTTTCATCATTCAGGATCATTTCTTCAAAACCGATATTTGAAAACATGGTATTGAAGACCACATCTGAGGATAAAATATTTTACTTTTTTCTTCTGGAAGTGTCTTCTATATCTGAAGAATATGAAGAAGAGTCATATACTACAGAAACATCCACTTTCTGAAAGGTTTCTTTGCCTCTATGTGTGATGGTAGGAATATATGCAACCAAAGCAGCCCTTTTTTAGATTCAGATCCTTGCCCTCTAGGACTAGGTTTATTCAAGGTATCATTCTTGCAGGTAAGACTTTGTTAAAGCAAGAAGAGACAATGTTTAATGAATTGTTGTCTAATATTAATTCAATGGTGCTACATCAGTCACCACATTAATATAACCAATAAAAGCAAAATGATGATAGCAATAGAGTTACATTCAATGTTACTAAAGGTAGCTAAAAACTCCATTTGGCTAGGAAAACTTGGTCTAGCCATGCCCAGCCAATTATGTACATCATCCTTTGAGAGATGTGCAATGCAGACTCATTCTCCCCCAGACCAGTGTTCAACAGAGTGGGTAAACACTTATCCAGTAAAAAATAAGCTTGTTCCAGCTTGATACTGAAAGCAAGCATGCAAATCCTTTAACCCAATCATGGCATTGTGTGTGAGCTCCTCCAAGACTCAACAAGTAGTCATAAAATGTAACAGCTCCACCTATATCCACATGGGGATCTGTCAATCGGTTGAAAATTACATCCATTCCAGCATAAACTGTTGGCCAGATTAAATCAGAAGAGGAAGCGAGTGTCAACAAGCTGTTCAGTGGCTATAGTGTTGGCAGACCACAGTTCTGAATGTATGTACAACCTGTAAAACTGCATCCAAGAACTGCTCTATAGGACTGATTGACTTCAACCATTGCTGAATCTTGGACACTCCCAAGGTTTCTGATCTATACATGGGGTCTTCGAGACACTTACCCATCTAATAAGTTTAATTAATTTCATTTGACACATACCTTGTGCCCTGTGGCAAATCTACCCACAGAAATGGACAAATGACCAACACCAAACACAGCATTCTCTTTGTCCCCAATGAAGCCATTTTTTGCCAATTTCAATCTTTTTTATGGTGGAGTTCCTGATCAAGATCTTTTAACAACAGAGGCTGAAGGTCTATTGTAGCCTGATTAAGTTGGTCCTAAAGAATTAAGTGTAATCAAGTAACCATGAATGAAGATCAGTGAAAAACTAACAATTCATGGTGGGAGAAGAGAAGGGAGATACCAAAGGAAAATCTTTCCATGCATATCAATCAGAATGCTAGGTTCTGACAATGTTTCCAATTCAAGCAGGGGAAATTTTTTCATTCTGAACCTTTTTCACTTCAGCCCATCTGTCAAAATCCCAGGGCATTTTAACTGACCATAAGAATTAATATAGCTGGCTTTGAATATATGAAACCTTACTTGAGTTCAGAAAAGCAGATGCTATAAGGACAGCACACTGCCTAATCTCCACACCTGTCAAATACTGATCTTTAGCAAGTACTGCTTCTGGTTCATT
This sequence comes from Pulveroboletus cf. aberrans, assembly GCA_038094155.1. NCBI lineage: Eukaryota > Fungi > Basidiomycota > Agaricomycetes > Boletales > Boletaceae > Pulveroboletus > Pulveroboletus cf. aberrans. The sequence goes on from JBBPTO010002665.1 coordinate 7,022, forward strand.
GGTAAGACTTTCTAAAATGGCTTGAATCCTCATTCTCCATAATTGTCACCTCAGAATACTATGCTACAATATAGCTGACATACCTTGGTTTTTGTAATTTCTGATCTCTAATCTTACCATCCTGGACAATCTGCCCCAAGGCTACTTTGGACAAAACCTGGTGAATGTGACTGGCTAGTTGAGCCTGGCAGGAGTTTGAATTCATTTTGAAAAATAAATGAAGACAAGCAGATGGAAAGCTGAAAATATTAGTAATTGATTATGTAACCAACTGCCTTTATGAATGAATGACACAAGAGACAAATCCTAGTTTGCTTTCAAATTTCAATTATAATCTTTTTATTTAGACCTGAGTTCCCTCCTATAAAAACATGTGAGATGCAACAGAAGAATGCCTAATACAGATGAAGTATAGCAGCCCATCACCCCTGTCACCAACATACTTGACATAGATCATCAACAGGGATGGAAGTGGACAGCTAAATTTGAGGCAAGGTGCAGTTCTGTACCATACAAATGCATAAGGTGCAACAGAAGAATGCCCATTGCAGAGATGAAGCATACTGGTCTGTTACCAATGCACTTTTCATTTACATCTGTCCATTTCCTGCAATACATTAACTGTACCTTTCTTTCTGTATGGGTGCAACCATCACACATCATGAGACAGCATTTGCATTGCTAATACATCCCCTGGTCACACGCCACATGGACTTGGTTGCTAATGCAGGAACTGCAACAGGATACTGGCTCTGTCATAGTAGCTACAGGCTGAATGCAACCACAAAATTTACAACAGTAGTGCCACTGTTCAGGCCTGCAGATCACTGCATGACTCATATCTATGCAGCCCAGTTGCTATTCAGGTCCAGTGTCACACAAAGAAATGGCCAGATTGCCAATCTGTTGACTGTGGCACCATGTCGCACATCCCTGCTGGTTGCACCCATACAGGAAGATACATGGTAACTTACATCTCAAATCATTATGTGACTTAATTCTGACTGCAGGGTAACCCAGCAGCACAGTTTCAATGGACATTATTAATCAGTAGCTTTGAAGACTCAAGCAAAAAAAATATACTAAGAAAGGCTGATGCCAGATTTTCAAGAGGGGTCCCTTCCCTTTTCCATCTGACAACAGATGTGAAAGTACAGGACAAAACAACATAATACAAGCAATAAAACAAGAAGTAAATAAGGGATCAATTTTATTGAGGTGCCTGGTGAGATTCTCAAATTTAGTTAGCTTGACAAGGAAAGAATGAAGTAACTAAATGGCACTTACCTGAACATGAGGGACAAGAACTGCCGACCTGAAAACTTGATATCAAGGGGCAGGACTGAACCTATCAAGTAATCAATAAAATTCAAGTAGATAACTGCAAATACTTTTTTATGATATTGCTGATGCACCACATGAGTGGCTGCCAATTCACAAAGCATCATGCAGAAGGAGTGCAATTGCACCCAGATCACCACATACGCATACCCCCAGATTTCAATGGAATGCATGAAAGGAGCATATAACACCCACATCACCATGGATATATCCCCTGACCAAATAGTGCATGTGGAAGGAGTGCAATTGCACTCACATCACTGCACACATATATTCCCCAGATCCCAATAGCATATGCAGAAGGAGTGCAATTGCACCCACATCACCACATGCACATAGCCCCAGATCCCAACAGCACATGTGGGAGGAGTGCAATCACACTCACATCACCACACACACATACATCCCCCAGATTCCAAAAGTACATGCAGAAGGAGTGCAATTGCACTCACATCACCACATGCACATTTCTCCCAGATCCTGAAGGATATGCAGAAGGGGTGCAATTGCACCCACATCACTGCATGACCTGTGCAAGCAAGAAACCTGTGGATAGATGAAGGAAGATGATCAGTAATCAGCAAGAGCAATCAAATCAACTGTCAGAGCACAAACTACTAGCAGCAAACCTAAAATCAGACAGAAGATAGAATACATCTATGGAAGGTGTCAGCATATGGAGAAGTGAAAAAAACTGACTGTGCAGCATGCACAGTGTTCTCACCATGCAGGCTGCAGTCCTGCACATTGAAAACATGTGATACATGGTTGCATTTGAAAAGAAGCACATGCAGGAGCAAAAGGGAGGGGTGCACAAGCAATGACAGGCAGCATAAATGGGTCAGCTGAAAATAGCACTGCTGACACATTTAAGTCTGACATACCTGTTTGCCTTTATTTGTTGATGGCAATAATCTTTAATCAAACTGGGCCAAGGCTGGCAGGATGAAGTGAGAGTCTAGATACTGCATCAGTTGAGCAGTAGAAACACATAATGCTTTTTGAGAGTCCTGGTTGGCTGACAGCTGAATGAATAAGGGAATTGCCTGATGAATCTTGCCATAAAATTATGTGCCACACTTGGGGATGCAATTTTTGAATTGACAGATTAGCAGCTATCATTCAACCTCAAACTATAATGGTCTGATTCACACCTTTAATACTGACCCTGCTTGACTCAGGATGATCAACTCAGTGTCCAATCAATTCACCAGGTGGAACACCCAACCCCCCATCATGAACATTCCATGATCTGATCTCATGTGACAGTCAGCCCTATATGGACAATGAGCATGTAATTGAATCACCAAGTCAGTGGTGTGGGTTTCCTGGGTGGCTTGTGAATGGAGATGGGGGTTGAACAGGGTCAAAACAGAGCCTAAAACTCAGACAAGCTTGGACTGGAAGCAGAATGACAAATAAAACAAGCTGAACTAACTGACTTCAGCTGTTGCTCATTTGACATTAACAAACATTCAAATGGAGATTCTAGGTAAGTATGTACAAATAAATTCTGTCAGTATCAGCTGAGTTGGCAGGGAAATCACTTCATGCATGGGTGTTATTCTCATCCTCTGCCTGGTGCTGTTCTTTGAATCACGGTTTTGATATGCCCATTCTGCAGCCCAGCTACTTTCGAGGTGTGTGCACCTGTTCTGCATTTCCTTCCTGCCCCTCACTCTTGCATCAGCAATCTGTCATGACCTGGACCAGACAAATGATCAAGAAGACTAAAGGTGGCCATGCTAAACAAGTTAGCCTTGCAAAAAGGGCTGGTATACTG